>JABBWF010000196.1:0-84310 GCA_016647645.1 Suillus variegatus
ATGGTTGTTCGGACTGGTGTTGATATCTTGAGTGAGTAGTTTTTCGGCGGTAGATAAGTCTCCATTTAGACATGCAATACGGGAGGTCGTGATGGCTAGGATCTGCACGAAACACGCTCTAATTGTGGTATATATGAGTCAAGAACGGAAACATGCCTTTGAGCGATGGATGTAAGGAGTATGGTTGTTCGAATCGGTATTGAAATCTTGCATGAGTAGTTCTTCGTCAGTAGATAAGTCCTCATCTATGCATGCATCGCGGACTGTTGTGGTGGCAATAGTCTGCAAGAAGCATGCTCGATTTGTGGTGTATGAGTCCGAGACGGAAACATGCCTTTGGATGTATACCCTGAGGTACTGTCCACTCTGAGATCATATTATCGTTACCTCCACTGAAGATGTGGTTGCCGTCCACGGAGAAAGTGACACAGAAATTGGCGAGTGAGTGCTTGAATATGGCAACGGTTCGTCCATCTGAAAGCTGCCAGAGACGGGTGTGGCTGTCAATAGATGCGGATGCAACGAGTGTGCCAGCAGGATGAATAGCAATGGCTTGGATGTGGTCGGTGTGGCCCGTCCAGGGATCACCGACCTGCTTCCAGGTTGTTGTATCCCATTCGCGTATAGTAGGATCTTCCCTATCGCCGCCTGTGAGAAGGTGTGTGCCATCGAGCGTCCATGCGAGTGACAAGGTCAATGATTTGTGACCCTTGAACTTTGCGACGCGCTTCCTCGTGCCTGAATTACAAATTTCGATATGGCTTTCTGTTGCGATGGCAAGAAGTTCTCCAGACGGTGAATACCGTACGCAATATTTGACATAATCACCACACTCGATTGGATCTCCTTGCAGCTCCCAGGTTTTGGTATTCCACAGTTTCGTCATTGTTTGGTAACAACCACTCTCAGCAGTGGCCAGTACTGTTCCATCAGGAGAAAAATCCAGCGAGGAGATCAAATTGGAGTGTGCTTCGATTTTGGTGAGTAGTTCGCCAGTTTCTCCGTGCCAGACGATGACCTCTCCACCTCTATCACCGCTTGCTATCAATTGCCCATCTCGTGATACCGCCAATCTCCACACCCGATTGCGATGGCCCCTCATCTTCTTCAATGCAACACCTGTCTTCAAGTCCCACAGACGAAGCGTGTTGTCGTCCGAGCCCGTAACCATCCGACGTTTATCAGGGAAAACTGCGACTGCATTTATGCATTCTTCATGACCTTTGAACCATCGCAGGGGAGTGGTGATTGTAATGGGCTCCGACATTTTACTGGATGTTGATAGTATGGAATACGGACGAGGACTAAACTTTGGAGGGATTATGTCTTTCTCTAAGATGCAGAAGGTGTATGGTGCGTTTTATGGGGCTTCACAGATTCCAATAGACGCCCAGGACATCTAAGGCTGTTCGTGCCCACGCCTCCATCACCGTAATGCACCCACCCCCGCTGTCCTCGACACATCTGCAGTGCATACATGCGTCCGACTCTTGTCTTCGCAGCTTTCAGAATGTATCCCATCGCATTGAGTCGAGCAGTCGGTGCTTTCCAGCGCTGTAATCTGACTGAGACTCTATCCTGCATGAATACCGTTGTTTTTCGTATCAAGCAGCTACCCCAGCTTATCACCAAGTTACTCGTTCGAACGCATGTATATAGCTTACTGCAATATCACTTCTCCATCCAACAGACTCCCAAGATCCTTGTGTGCACAAGATGCAACCAAATTTCGTGGTATAGCCTCAGAATCTCCTCACCATCGCCACGCCGCTAATGGCTGCATTTAACTGCGATGCCCCTCCCACAATACCTGTCTTCAAGTCCCACAAGCTGAAGCGTCTTGTCGTCTATCGGAAAATCCTGCGACTGCGGTTGCGCCGTTCTCACGATCTTCAACAACTTAACCGAGTGCGGTGCTTGAAATGAGCTTCGACATCTTGCTGGATGCTGACGATGTGATGCACGGTCGAGGTAGACTTTGGAGGGATTGTGGAAGTCTTTCTTTAGGCTGCAGAGGTGCGTATATCGTGCGTTTCTATATTGCTTCACCCCATTGACTTTCCTTGTGTTTCCTTAGACATCCTAGTAAGACGTGGACCCCATTCATCTCCTCAGGTGAATATGCTCCCACCATACGGGAACCACGGTGGAAGTCATTGACTTGGAAGCAGGTCGGTGATGTCATCCATGCCACCATGTGTTTGTGCTGCTGGCATCTGATCGCTTCCGCATCTCACGAGGCAGCTGTCAGGTTGGCGAACCATCGCCATCTTCCCGCACTCTGTTTCGACGACTTGTGTAATATTCTCCACGAAATCATCAGCTGAGCTTATGAGCTTTTGATGAGATGATCTTAGAGAGTGGCCTCTACCAAAAGGCACTCTGCTGGAGGGTACTTCACAAGTGCCGCTATCAAAGGTACTTTTCTGTATGTACTTTGCCGCTGACTCCCACCCCCTCGTCATCTCATCTCGCGAAAGGCCGGGTTGCAGAAGGGTGCTTGAGACAATAACTTATGTAGAAATCAACGCAAATTAGCATTGATTTCCTTCTTCGTCTTCCTCCACACCAACACCTAAAGCATGTAAATCCTCGCTACAGAAGCTGGAAGAACCCTTTGGGTTACATATGGAAAGCTGTGGCAACGTGAGTTGGACGCATGTCCAAGCGCTTGCATTGACATCTTCAAGCAGACGCTTATGATAACAGCCTCATGTCCTGGGCGTCTATGGACACGAGGCAAGTCAATTCAGTATTATATTCCTCTACCAAGCCCACCTCAGCTTCTAGTGAAATGGGGGTCCTTATCCCACGCTCCACGCCCGTCTGAACATTCGAAGATCACGGAAAAGGCATACACTCTGTCGCAGTTTTGCAGGTAGGTGTCCTGTTGAAGAAGATTGAAGGGCCCTCATATACCATACATATTTCAGAGCGAGATGTGCTGGCTTCCCTTCCTCGATCAAGACGGTTCGGATAAATCGGCTCGCACTGATAATTTCATGCTACTACGAATCAGGTGCAATGATGGGTGCGCCGTATCGTCAGCGTTGATGTTCACAGTGAATCCTTGGCCGTTCTTCACGTTCGTGACCGTGTCTTTAAGGCGGCCCGCCGCAGGGTTGTGGTTGATCGTGAATGAGATGATAGGCGGGTAGTTCGTGACCTATCGCAAGAGGTTATTGAACCATTATGTAAAGAAACATCTTGTTTGCTGCATTGCTCACTGCGTTAAACCAACTGGTAGACGCAACCCATGTAAGCATGTGAAGCACGTTACAAGTTGGAAGCGTGTCTTACCTGAACGGTGCCAGGTTCTCGACGCCATTCTCGCTGATTGTGGACACGCATGCGATGGGGCATGGTACGACACCTGAAAGCAAGAGCTTGTAAAAATCGCTGTCGATCGCGGTCACGATTGCAGACTGAACAGCAGGTCGAGGGGTACGTACATTGTGTCCGTTTCTGACGTGTTATAAACTTTCCACCCTGCAGATTTGCCTGCAATCCAGTCTTTGCCAGCAGGGGTGGTGTCGACTCTCTGGGTCTACCGTAGGGTCTGTCTGGGATGTCCTTTTTGGTTGCGATGGCAAGATATTCCCCGGACGGCAAATAGGGCCGAACACAGCGGACTTCAGTCTTCAGTCCCACACAACTGATTGGATTTCCTTCTACCCGCCATGTTTTGGTGTTCCGCTCCACCATGTTGTCCATCAAGCCACTTGCCAGATCTGTGCTGTCTGGAGAAAAGTCGAGCGAGAAAATCTTGTTGGAGTGGACTTTGACTCGGATGGGCTGGGTGAGAGGTTCGCCGTCTCTGTTCCAGGCTATGAGCTCCCCGCCAAAATCACCACTTGCTATGAATTGCCCGTCTCTTGATACTGCAGCTACTCGTATGTCCCCAGTGATGCCCCTCCATTATCTTCAATACGACACCGTTTTCTAAGCCCCATAGACGAAGGGTCTTGTCGTACGAGGCCGTCACCATACGGCGTCCATCGGGGAATTCTGCAACTGCAAATACACTCGGACCGCTACGAAGTGCAGGTATCTCCTAGTAAGCATGGTTGCTTGTTCATTGATCGAAGTACGAAGCTGTGGAGTAAAGGAGACATGACTGACGCCACTACTACGCTCGAACGAATTTCCATGGCAAGGAAATCCAGTCCAGTGTGGTAGTGATGCCCGCTGCGTTGAAGTGCGTTCGATGTTCGCTATCCGGTGAGCGTCTTGCGATTGCAGCAGAGTCCAGACAGTAATATCTAATTGATGACCCAAGCCTGATCTATGCACCAGAGAATGCACCGGGTTACTGCACTACATTACAGCCTGCCACCGCATACGAATAATCGTGTATGCTCCATTGCAAACGAACTGTGTACTTAGGTGCTTTCAGGATGTGGTTTGGCAATAGCCACGAATCCAAAAAAAAACAACCCGGATGTGTTGGTCAACACAGTCCAAGTGCACATGTTGACTCTCATGCAGACACACGATATCGTCCTCTGCAACCACCTCGAGAGCAGATGATGCCTCTGCATGTCAAATTTTGAAATCTTGTATTTGCAAGGGTCATTTGTAGGGTATGTATGATATGAGGCTATGATAATGTGATCGTCGATGTGTTGTAAAAAAACCACTCAACTACAATATGTCCAGGGTCCTGATGTTCATGATGTCAATCGAAGCCGGGTCTTTCACCTGCGCAATGATATTATGGTCCGACGCGACCCTCTTGTATTCTCCAACGTGTTGCTGCGCTACAAAAAGTGCGCTGAAAGCCTGCCCAAGGTGAACCATCAAACGCAATGATCGTGAATGAACATCCGAGTCAACTGACAACTCCTCTTCTCCAGGTGAGTTGCTGGACGACTCTTCAGTGTCGTCTGATCCAGACTCGGACTCGGACCAATCCCCTACGCTCTCCCCTTCGTCTGCAAAGGTGAGCTGCTCTGAAAAATCAGGCTGCCCGAGGAGACGACGGTCCCATGGACGGACAAGAAAGAACGTCTGCTGAATGGGCTTCGTGCGCGAGAATTGAATTAGAGTCTCGTCCGTGGTAATCAGCAAGTCTCGAAGACCATCTGCTTTCACTCCATACGTGGAATGGGCAGTACGATCCCGCTTCCGTTTGACTTCCGTGACCTGGAACGCGATGCAAGGCAGACGTAGTCTGCAGTTTGCGAAGAGCGGAGCATTCATGATCTCGAGCAGGTTATACAACTTCGAAGCTAAATCCACAGGCACAATTTTTCGCAACGAAGAGACTGCTGTCTGAATCTCATCTTCAGACAATGATGGGAGGGAGTATGGCGGGGCCGCATATGAGATGATGTCGGCCGGAAGGCAACTATTGAACTCGGACGATTGTCCGACCCAGTCCAGGGAAGTGATGTCGCCCGATCTAGCCACGATATCCTGCAGGAGCCGGCCCAGCGCGCTCTGCTTCCTCTCGCCATAGATGACAGGTAGGTGGACATCGAAGATACCAAATAACGAGTATGCGGTGTCTTCCTGCACAGTGGTGACGCGCTTCGATGCCCATTGCAGTTTCTGTCTAACATCTCTCATCCCTGGACGGAAGGAGATCAGGGCCTGTGCATCTATTCCCGTCGCACCCTCCAATTCCTCCATAATTGCTTGAGATTCTTTGTGGTTGAGAGAGCGATCGTCGAGATATAACGACCAATCCTTCTGATAAAATCTAACGACTTTCGGAGCGACAAACTCTTGAAAGGTCCATCCCCGCTCGTTCCAAACACTGCTCGCTAGTGCACCGGGTTGGGATGAAGGTGGGACATCGGATAGGTAGACGATGGTGAGCGCCGAGTGACGGTACCAGACGAACATGGATTGGACCGATTCTCCAAGCTCGGCGTTGTTGCTCTTATCGATGCAGCATGTATCCATCCACGCCCAGCGATACCCCGCATCACGAGCGATTTTACAGAACGATTGCAATTTCGTGATGCCACCAAGTCCCTTCAACTCGCGCACATCTTGATTGTGGATGTGGTGCAGCAGCACCTCCGTCTCTTCCCACCTGTGTGATAGCAAAACACAACGGAAGTGCATCGCTACCACCTCCTTGATGCGTTCCGTTTCGGGATCCGAACGCTTCGTTAGGGATGACAAAAGCTCTTGTATTCTGGACTTGTTTTGAAGTAGTTTAGCTGTGCTGGCCGGTCGCACAGAATCCCCGTAGAGGTGTTGAGCAGACGAAGGGGGGCGTTGCTGAGTTCAATCGAAACTGCTCTTCGAATAACGTCTTCTGCTTCCGATGGACGGACATACTGCTGACGCATATCTGCAGAACAAGATAGGCATTTCGAGACGAGGTAGCAATGTTCCATGGCTTACCTCGTATCTGACCTTCAGGAGTATCGTCCGACTTGGACAACATGATTGTGAAGGCCTCGATGGCTTCATCGTAACGTTGCACGCCACGCAGCGCTGAGTGTGACAACTGGTACCCAACATGAGACGACGGGTTGAGTTCGGTGACCTACGCATCGCTGAAGTTAACATGGGCTACAAAAACGTGGATGCCATCGCACCTTTCGCGCGTCGAGGAGCGCATCCTCCCACAGCATTTTACTTAACTTTGCCTGGCTGCGACTTGCAAAGAAGATATCGGATGCAGAATCCAGGTCGATCGCCATCGAGTATAAGTCAATAGCCTTGTCGTAATCGCTTGCAGCGAAGGCAGCCTCTCCTTTGGCAGCGCAGAGTGCGCTACATTTCCGTTTGAAATCTGAGAAGAATACAGGTGAGGATTGTCGCCTGCGCGACATTAAGGGTTCTAGACTCGCCGTTGGACCAATCAAGGCAGTCGGCTTTGGTGATTTCGTCACTCGAAGTCATCATGTGTTGGTATGATTTCACGGCATCTTGGAGTTTACCCGCCCGAAGGAGTGCATCACACCGTCTGCGGTGTGCCTTTTGCCACAACGACTTCAGGTCCCAGCCAAAGAGCTGGACAAGGGATTCAGTTATGAAAAGCGTTATACATGCATCGTCTTGACGTACCACCACCAAATCCTCATATATCTCATGAATGTTCGGTTTTGATAATGAATCGCGAGAGTCGAGAGCGTCAGTGAAATAGTCGGCAGCTTCGTCGTAGCGTGAGCCATCCAACGCTTTGATTCCGAGTTGAACAGTGTAGATATGCCTAATGTGCGAGTTGTAAATATGAGTGTTGATGACCAAGCATGGATGATACTTACTTGCACAATATCACATGCGAGAGTATCAGGCATTCCGGACAACCGGCAGCGAGCTCTGTGAGGAGCAGGCTTGCCTCGTCATGTTGATCTGCATTGAAGAGCGCGATGGCCTGAAATACGCGATGAAGGGAAGAGTATGCGAGGCAAATGTAACATACCTTGATCAATAGCAGAAAATGAAGGATTTCTGAATTCTGGTCCTGTGTACATGGATGCAACATCAAATGCTGCCCTCGCATCCAGGACACGGCCTTTTCCACAGAGGGCAATACCCTTGGAGATATAGCCCATCAATGAGGGCTGAATGCTGATGGACTATGTCACCGTCGAGTTAGTTCTGTATAAGGCGGCGATGATTCTCACCTTGATTGCGTCCAAGAGGGCGCGGTCCCAGTCGTACTTTTCGCGCCATGACGAATGACCGATGGGCGTAGGAAGTATGGTTGTTCGGACTGGTGTTGATATCTTGAGTGAGTACTTTTTCGGCGGTAGACAAGTCTCCATTTAGACATGCAATACGGGAGGTCGTGATGGCTAGGATCTGCATGAAACATGCTCTAATTGTGGTAGATAGTGAGTCAAGAACGGAAACATGCCTTTGAGCGATGGACGCAGGGAGTATGGTTGTTCGCATCGGTATTGATATCTTGCATGAGTAGTTCTTCGTCAGTAGATAAGTCCTCATCTATGCATGCATCGCGGACTGTTGTGGTAGCAATAGTCTGCAAGAAGCATGCTCGATTTTTGGTATATGAGTCAGAGACGGAAACATGCCTTTGGATGAATACCCTGAGGTACTGTCCACTCTGAGATCGTCTTATCGTTACCTCCACTGAAGATGTGATTGCCGTCCGCGGAGAAAGTGACGCATAAATTGGTAAGTGAGCGCTTGAAGACGGCAATGGTTTGTCGGTCTGAGAGCTGCCAGAGACGGATGTGGCTGTCAATAGATGCGGATGCAACGAGTGTGCCAGCAGGATGAATGTCAATGGCTTGGATGTGGTCAGTGTGGCCCGTCCAAGGATCACCGACCTGCTTCCAGGTTGTTGTATCCCATTCGCGTATAGTAGGATCTTCCCTATCACCACCTGTGAGAAGGCGTGTGCCATCGGGCGTCCACACGAGTGACGAGTTCCATGATGTGTGACCCTTGAATGATGTGACGTGTTTGCTGGTGCCTGAATTGTAAATTTGAATATCATGGTTGGTTGCGATGGCAAGAAGTTCTCCAGACGGTGAATGCCGTACGCAGTAGATATATGCACCACCAAGTGCACCACACTCGATTGGGTCTCCTTGCAGCTCCCAGGTTTTGGTATCCCACTGTTTCGTCATGTTTTCGTAATATGAACCAGTGGCCAGCACTGTTCCATCGGGAGAAAAATCCAGCGAGGAGATCAAATTGGAGTGTGCTTCGATTTTGGTGAGTAGTTCGCCAGTTTCTCCGTGCCAGACGATGACCTCTCCACCTCTATCACCGCTTGCTATCAATTGCCCATCTCGTGATACCGCCAATCTCCACACCCGATTGCGATGCCCCACCATCTTCTTCAACGCAACACCTGTCTTCAAGTCCCACAGACGAAGCGTCTTGTCGGCCGAGCCCGTAACCATCCGATGTTTATCAGGGAAAACTGCGACTGTAGTTATGCATTCTTCATGGCCTTTGAACGACCGCAGGGGAGTGGTGATTGTAATGAGCTCCGACATTTTACTGGATGTTGATGGTATGGAATACGGACCAGGCTAAACTTTGGAGGGATGATGGCTTTCTCTAAGCTGCACAGGGTGTATGGTGCGTTTTATGGTGCTTCCCAGCTCAATAGATGCCCGGAATATCTAAGGCCGCCTGTTCGTGCCCACGCCTCCATCACCGTAATGCACCCACCCCATTGTCCTCGACGTATGCACATCTGCAGTGCATACATGCGTCCGACTCTTGTCTTCGCAGCTTCCAGAATGTATCCTATCGCATCAATTCGAGCAGTCCGTGCTTTCCAGCGCTCGAATCTGACTGTTTATCCTGCATGAATATCGTTGTTTTTCGTATCTAGCAGCTACTCCAGCTTATCACCACGTTACTTCTTCGAACGCATGTATATAGCTTACTGCAATATCACTTCTCCATCCAACAGACTCCCAAGATTGTGTGCACAAGATGCAACTAAATTTCGTGGTACAGCCTCGGAATTTCCCCACCATTGCCACGGGCATTGTGAAAATGCTGCGCCACTGCCGCATGCGACTGCTGCGGTGTTCCTAAATGGCGAGTGCGCATTAGCTACAAGTACTTATTCACTGCTAATCACTGGAACCTCCCAGTCCTTGTCCTCCAAACGAGCCCATGGACTCGAGGGTGCTCCGATTCCTTATACAGTATGTATATCCACGCTCCCAGAGTCACGGTCAGGCGATATCATCGAGATTCGCAGTACTCCCGGTCTGCAAGTCAGGTCATTCAAACAACTATCTTGTTACTAAACGACCTTTCATGTTGCATTGTAGTCTGATTCCTCCGCATACAATGTTATTTTTATTTCTTGCGTAGTTGCGGGCATTTGTCTCAAGCCTGACGCAGTCATTGGTACCTTTCTTCGCGTTTATTTTGCTCGTGTGTTAATTTGCTGCTCTACTTACTTATAGCATAAATTTGGAACGTCGTGGCAGATCGGGCCGCACAGCAGTCGCACCATTTTCCTAGTGCCCCATTGCCACACTGGTCGATGGCACCTGCCTGTGAGCAAGGACATTCCATGGGGATTGCTCGTCTCATGTCAGATTCACATTCTTGATTTTTTAATTGATATAAATATAATAGCACCCAAAATGCATGCCGCTACAATATCTCTAGCGTCTTGATCATGTCCGGATTAATAGAAGAAAGATCTTTCACTCGTGCAATAATATCATGATCTGACGCAATCCTTTTGTATTCTCCGCCGCGCTGATGCGCTAGCAAAAATGCGCCAAAAGGTTGTTTAAGGCGAACAACCAATCGCAAGGCTCGATCACTCAATTCCGAATCGACCGACTCCTGTGCTTCAGGAAACTCGTGAGGCGAATTCTGTAATGGAGAGCCGGGCGCAGACCAATAACCTTCCTCGCTCTCCGTGCCGTCATCAACGTCAGGCAGCTCTACCAAGCCAGATGGCTCTGCGAAGTTAGGGAGCTCGAGCAAATAACGATTCCACGGATGAACGAGCAAGAATGTCTGCATAGTGGGTCGTGGTGATGAGAACTGATTCAACTTGTCCTTCGTGGTGATCAACAGGTCATCAAGCCCGTCGGCCTTGACTTCATATATCTCTTGGTCTTCGGTGTGACTCCGTTTGACTGCAGTGACCTGAAATGCGATGCAAGGCAGATGCAGTCTGCAGTTCCCGAAACGAGGCGCGTGCAGGTTGTCAAGCAGGGTATAAATGTTTAGAGCCAAATCTACAGCCATGACTTTTCGGAGCGAGGAGATTGATGTCTGAATGTCATCTTCAGACAGACATGGCAGGGCGTATGGTGGTGCTTTGTATGAAGTGATGTCGGCCGGCAGACAGCTATTGAATTCGGATGATTGCCCCACCCAGTCCAGGGCACTGATGTCGCCAGACTGAGCTACAACCTCCTGCAAGAGCCTCCCAAGCGCGTTTTGCTTCTTCTCTCCATAAATGACAGGCAATCTGATGCCGAAGATACCAAACAACGAGTATGCGATATCTTCCTGCCACGTAGTGACACGCGCCGACACCCATTGGAGTTTCTCCCGGGCGTCTCTCATCCCTGGACAGAAGGCCACGAGGGCCTGGGCATCTATTCCCGTCGCATCTCCCATCTCTTGCATGATTGCAAGGGAATCCTTGTGATTGGGAGAGCGATCGCCGAGATATAGGGACCAATCCTTCTGATAGAATAAGACAAATTTGGGGGCCAGGAATTCTTGAACTGTCCATCCTCGCGTGTTCCAAACACTACTTGCGAGTGCCCCAGGCTGCGACGAAGGCGGAACATCCGACAGGTAGACGATGGTGAGGGCTGAGTGACGATACCAGACAAACATGGAGTTTACCGATTGTTGGACCTCGACATTGTTGGTCTGATCGATGCAACAGGTATCGATCCATGCCCAGCGATACCCTTTATCACGAGTAGTTTTACAGAATGACTGCATTTTCGCGATGCCGCCAACTGGATCCAAGTCGTACACCACCTTATTCTGGATGTCATATAGCGACGGCTCCGTCCCTTCCCACCTATGCGATAGCATGACATAACGGAAGTACGCCGCCACCACGTCTTGGATGCGCCGCATTGTGAGATCTGCATCCTTCATGGTGGATGATAAAAGCTCCTTGTACTCCGTGCTCGTTTTGAAGGCATTGATCTGTGCCTCACGATTGCATAAGCGCCCAGTGGAGGTGTTGATTAGACGATGCGGGGCGTTATCGAGCTCAGCGTTCATGCTCTCTTCAATAGCACGTTCTGCTTCGGATGGTCTAACATGCTTTTGGCCCAAATCTGGACAAGAAGTCAGCAATATTTGAAGGATATGCTATTTGAGGCGTACTTGTTGTTGCCGTGTCGGGAACATTTTCCAACTTGGAGTGCATGATTTTGAATACCTCAATGGCTTCATCATATCGGTGCGCGCCATGAAGTACTGCATGCTTCAACTGATATCCGGAGTAAGATAGGGGGCTGAGTTCGATGACCTGCGTATTACCAAAATGAGCGTCGAGGACGAAACAGTAGCTGTCATCACACCTTTTCTGCGTCGAGGAGTGCATCGTTCCATAGCATTTTTCCTGACCTCGCCTTACTGCGGTTCGCAAAGATTGTATCGGTTGCCAAATCGAGGTCGATTGCGGCGGAGTAAAGCTCGATAGCCCTGTCATAATCATCCGCAGCAAGGGCATCATCTCCGCCCGCAGCGAGGTCAGTCACTCCGGCGGCAGCGTAGAGCACACTGCAACCTTGCTTGAAAACTAATCGAAATGAAGTTGAGAATTATACCCAGTTGACATCACGATGACTTGCCAGTGGACCAATCAATGTAGCGTGCTTTCGTAGCCTCATCAGCCCTGTCCATCATGTATCGGTATGCTTTGATGGCTTCTGGAAGTCTGCCTGCCCGAAGGAGCGCATCACACCAATTCTGGTGTGCAGTTCGCCACAAGGACCGGAGGTCCCACCCGAATAACTAGAAAAGGCGCAGTAAGGCGTCATAAAATGATTTCCAGCTGCATGACATTCAACCTACCACCACGAAGACGTCGTATCTAGAATGGATGGCCGACATAGACGAGAAATCGATAGTGTTGACGGCAGTAGTGAAGTGGTCAGCCGCTTCATTGTAACGTGCGTCGTCTAACGCATTGATTCCCAGTTGGACGTGTAGATAAGCCTGGAGTGCGAGGTTCGCAAAATTAGCACAGATGCATGAATATGGAGTTGACCATATCAGTAGCACTCACTTCCACGATGCCACACGCATGAGAATTTGGATCGGGACGAGTGGTAGCTAGCTCTTGAACGCGCAGAATCGCCTCGTCATGTTGATTTGCATTGAAAAGGGCGATGGCCTGACAGCTGTCGTGTGAGTAGCAAGTACATGAGGCACAATTGACGTACTTTAATCAAGAGTAGAAGACGAGTTTTATTCAAGTCTGTGTCCACGTACATGAATGCCAGGTCAAATGCTTTCATCGCGTTCTGGAATTGTTGTTTCCCACAGTGAGCGATGCCCTTGGATATACAGCCCATCAAGGATGGCTGAATACTGGTGCTCTGTATCATCATATAATTTAGTCGGTGTTAAAAATGTCGCAACAGAATGGAGCATCTCACTTTGAGCGCGTCATCAAGTGCTTGATCCCAGTCTGAATTTCTTGCCTTGACAAACGAGCGATTCGCGTAAGAGTTGTAGTCGTTGCTATCGACGCCGATATCTTTTGTTAACAGCCTGTCGGCAGTAGGCAAGTCCCCAGTGATACATGCATCATGAGCTGTCGTGTTGATGGCGAGGATCTGCATCATGCATGATTAGATTAAGTGGTAGGCGAAAAAGCTAGAGATATACCTCGCATTCAGGCTGTTAAGCATTGGCATCAAGATTGAGGATCGATAAGCAAGAGACAAGCAAAGAACGAGAACTCGCATTATCTGCCCCTTGTTCCTTCGGGACATCCCCCCCTAACATATCCTTGAAGAAAATGAGATGAAGAAGGAACAGAGAATGAATATAATTTACGTCTAATGCCTGGTCCTTGAGAATGTCCTCCAGGAAAGGTACTGCCCACTCGGAGATCTTATTATCAGTTCCTCCGCTGAGAATGTACTTGCCATCCGTGGAGAACGTGGCACAACACACAAAATCGGTGTGTTTCAATATAGTAATATTTTGTTGATCCGAAAATTGCCAAAGGCGAACCTGTTGGTCTCTGGACGCGGACGCGATAAGGGTGCCAGTAGGGTTCACGGCAATCGTGTAGACAGTGCCAGTATGGCCCTGGAAGGGTTGACCAACCTGCTTCCAGGTCGATGTATCCCACTCCATTATGGTGGGATCTCGATTGGAACCCGTTGAGAACAGCCGTGTACCATCGGGTGTCCACACGAGTGAAAGATTCCATGCTTCATTGAACGCAGAGTGACCCTTGAACTTTGCGACGCATTCCCTCTTGCCTGGATTCCATATTTCGATATTCGATGTGGTTGCGATGGCAAGGTATTCACCTGACGGTGAATACCGAATACAGTAAACTCCGGCGCCATCACCGCAATTGATTGGATTTCCTTGCACCCGCCATGTTTTTGTGTTCCAGAGCTCCACTGTAGCGTCAAATGAGCCGCTCGCCAATAATGTGCTGTCTGGGGAAAAGTCGAGGGAATGAATCTTGTTGGAATGGACTTTGATAGGCTGAGTGAGAGATTCGCCGTCTCTGTTCCAGGCGATGAGCTCTCCACCACCATCACCGCTTGCTATGAATTGCCCGTCTCTTGATACTGCAACATTTTGTACGGCGAAGCGATGCCCCTTCATTATTCTCAATACAACACCGTCTTCCAAGTCCCACAGACGAAGCGTCTTGTCGAACGAGGCCGTCACCATGCGGCGTCTATCAGGGAAGACTGCGACTGCCCAGACACTACCTCCGTGTCCTTCAAATGTTCGATTGGGGGTGGTCATTCGAATGGCAGGTTGTTCTATTAAGTCGGTCATTCTGCTCGAGGTGGATGGTGTTGAGCACGACTTGCCGGGGAGCTCGTGGGTGTCTTGATCCAAGTTTCAGAGGTGTGTGTACTTGCCCTTTTTGTGCTTCTTCACAACCTCGACCTGCATATTAGACGCCCAAGACACGAGACACCCAGACGCTGCGAAGCGCGAGTATCCGCTGGTATCTATATCATGCTCATGGTTACAATATCGAGGACTTCTGAACTCACTGATCTAGTAGGTGTGCGTCCATATCCGCCGCGAGGACTCAATATCCCCCGGACAGATCAACGGCATTTTCATAGACTGAAACTACAGCTCATGTAAATACAGATCATTCTCAGTCCAAACTTTTCATCTCAAGGTCCTGATCAGACTATACTTTGGACGATGAAAATGCATTGTTTCTTGTTTCTTCGATTCATCTTACTTCACCAGTCCAGATGATTTCCATGCTGATGATGCCCCCCTCAAACTGATTACGAGCACAGTACATATCTTGCAGCCTGCCCCATACATGTTTCTATGCGGAAATACTGTGGCATCTCCAGTGCATGCTGAGCGAAACGTCCAACGGCAAGTGCGAATTCCAGGACAGAGATGCACAGCCCCAAGATATCTTATGCCAGCGGGAGACGGGACGCTGTGTGTTTGTCTCCATCAAGCATCGTCGGACAGCATTCGATGTTCCACTACCGAATATTTGTCCAGCATATGTTTTCGTCGGTTCCGTGTTGTCCGCTCACACACGAGGCTCAGCGCTCAGCAGTGACGGATTGGTTGGGATTGTACACCACGGGGTGAAATAGAACTTGGTTGAGACATGATAGGCTGAAGTTTGCTTGACTAGGACTAAGGACTGGGGTCGCCTGCTATGATGGTCATCAAATCATTCACGGGAAAGAACACCAATACGAGCTGTTGGCAGCAAGGTCCGCTATACACTGCCCTGTCATGATGCGCAGCTGCTTACAGTGGCGCCGAAACTCACGACCGTCAAAAAGCAGTATTTCGACCATCTAAACCCCTTCGACAAAGCTGTCGTGGAGTCTCTGCGGCAGTAAACAGGATGGGAATGGTCGGGCCAGTAGTAGTCAAATAGGAGTTGGAGATTAGGATCAATGATCTCCCTTCATTCACAACGTACGTCGACATTTACATCCCTTCTACGCCTGAGAGGTATTTTCCCAAGGGACCGGACAGGATTCGACGCTCCACTGCCGAATATTTGTCAAGCATATATTTTCGTCGGTTCCGTGTTGTCCGCTCACACACCAGGCTAAGCATTGAAATATTGACGGATTGGTTGGGATTGCATACCACAGGTTCATGATCGGCTGAAGTGTGCTTGATTAGGACTGTGGTAAAGAACACTAAAACGAGCTGTTGGCACTGCCCTGTCGTGATTGCGCGGCTGGTTACAGTGGCGCCGAAACCGACAAAAGCAGTGTTTCGATAGTATTTGGAGATTGGTGTCAATGATGTCGATTTGTTTACGTCGATTTATATCCCTTCCACGCTTGAGAGGAAAGGATGACAAAGCCTAAAGGAAGCGAGCACTGCCCACTTACTATCTTGAAAGACACTTGCTCAAAACAATAAGTATTTTCTATCGTTATCGCGGCAAGCAATGTACTAGTCCAGCTAGAGGTCGTCCAACATTCACTGCTAGGAATGGTACCATCTTGCGTGCTTATCAGATGGCGTGTGTAAGCCAAGTAGTCAGCGTCATCCCGATTCATCCGTTATCAGCCTCGTATGTGCTCGATTTGCAACCATGTAAATATAAATCCAGGGCTAGTTTCGTTCTCTTCATCCAGCCAGTCCACCATGTCCATCCCTGCATTCGATACCACCTCCTACTCCACCTATACCCAACCACCCAATCCATCCTGGACGTACGGTCAGAAAGTCGACGCCACTCCTGCCGGCAAAGAGTGGCTCGAAGGCGAATCTGCAGGGTGGAAAGTCTTTAACACAGCAGAAACAGACAAGATGTACGTACTCCCCCACCTATTGTTGAGTCGCGATCTGACCGCGATCGACAGCGATCTCTACAAGCTCTTGATTTCAGGCATCGTACCACGCCCCATCGCATTCGTGTCCACGATCAGCGAGGATGGCGTAGAGAACCTGGCACCCTTCAGGTAAGACACACCTCCGGTATCCAACACACTTCGTACACTTACCTGGTTTGCATCTACCAGTTGGTTTAACACTGTAAGCAATACGACAGACAACGTCTCTTTAATCGTTCAATAACCTCTTCCCATAGGTCACGAACTACCCTCCTGTCATCTCCTTTGCAGTAAACCACAGCGCTCCAGGCCGGCTCAAAGACACGGCCACAAACTTGAAGAACGGCCAAGGATTCACCGTGAACATCATCAGCGAGGCATTCGTCGAGAACGCAAATGCGACTGCTATAGATGCTCCTCGTGACTTCGACGAGTGGACTCTCAGCGGTCTGACAAAGGAGAAATGCGTACGCGTGCACATTTATAACACGATATATGCGCTAACAATGACGCGTTCAGGTGCAAATAAGAGCCTCGCGCGTCAAGGAAAGCGCTTTTAGCATGGAATGCGAAGTAATTCCATTTCACGACGAGTCCGCTCGCTCGCTAACAACGCCACCTTCCAACAGCTTTACAAAGCGATAGACATCACCCACCCAGTCACAGGCGAGCACAACAACACGCTCATCCTCGCGCATGTCAAGTACATCCACGTCCGCAAAGACGTGCTCACAGAGAAAGGTGTCATTGATCTCACAAAGTTCAAACCTGTCGCGCGTTTGGGCGACATCTCGTATGCCCGGGTTGGAGATGCGTACAGGATCGCTCGTCCGTCATGGGCGCAGGATGAGGCGAAGATACAGGAGGCATTGACGACTCACGCATCACTGTGAGATAGAACGAAGGAACCATTTTTTGGTAACATATACCATAGATCACATGTAAGACGGGCACTGATATGGTGCCGTATTTGGTTATAACATGCTACCTCTGCATCAGAAGCAATGAAGCCCGGCCACTCATGATTTCAGTTAGAATGATGTATAATTCTTGCAATCTTTTAAATGTAGTTGTTGCGTGCCAAGATCACATTCAAAGAGCAATTTGACATGCATATGTCGCGAATATAGGTGCCTGCGCATTCACGATGACCGTGAATAGTTCTAAAGGACATCAGGTTTGAAAATTTGAAATTTAGTCATGATTATTATGATGTAAAAAGTAAGGCTTGCTAGTCAATTATAAAGGTCTATCTTAGGGATAAGAAATAGCGACGGACTCTATCCCGACTGGATGATGATATCTATATGATCTATGGTATATGTTCCCCAGAAATGATAACCCACTCTGCGTTCTATTTCATGTTGATGCGAGAGTCTTCAATGCGTCCTGTATCTTCCCCTCCTCCTGCGCCCATAATGGAATAGGGATCCTATATGTATCTCCAACCCGGGCATATGAGATATCGCCCACACGTCCGACGGGCTTGAACTTTGTGAGGTCGACGGCACCTCTGCCTGTGAGCATGTCTTCGCGCACGTGGAAGTACTTGACGTGCGCGAGGATGAGCGTGCTGTTGTGCTCGCCTGTGACCGGGTGTGTGATGTCTATCGATTGGTAGAGCTGTTGTGAGGCGACGTTGTTAGCGAGCAGGCGAGCTAGGCGCGAAATGAATTTACCTCACATTCCATGCTGAAAGCGCTTTCCTTGACGCGCGAGGCTCTTATCTGCACCTGAACATGTCGTTGTTAGCGCATATATCGTATGATGAAGGTGCACGCGTACACATTTCTCTTTCGTCAGACCGCTGAGAGTCCACTCATCGACATCAGGAGGAGCGTCTACGGCAGCCGCATTTGCATTTTCGATAAATGCCTCGCTGATGATGTTCACAGCGAACCCTTGGCCATTCTTCAAGTTCCTGGTCGTGTCTTTTAGACGGCCTGCAGGGTTTCGGTTGATTCCGAATGAGATGACAGGCGGATAGTCTGTGACCTATGGGAGGTTAACCATTAGAAAGATGCGTTGTTTCTTGGATTGCTCACTGTGTTGAACCAACTGATGGATGCAAGCCAGGTAAGCGTGCAGAACGCGATAGATGATGAAAGTGTCTTACCTGAATGATGCCAGGTTCTCTACGCCATCCTCGCTGATCGTAGATACAATTGTCATGGGGCGTGGTGCAATGCCTGAATTCAAGAGTTTCCTAATATTGCTGTGGATTGCGGTCACGATCGCGGCTAATTAACAGGTGAAGGAGTACGTACGCCTTGTCCATTTCTGCTGTGTTATAGACTTTCCAGCCTGCAGGTTCGCCTGCAAGCCAGTCTTTTCCGGCAGGAGTGGCGTCGACTCTCTGGCCATACGTCCAGGATGGATTGGGTGATTGGGTGGTGGTGGAGTAGGAGGTGGTATCGAATGGAGGGATGTACATGGTTGGTGTGTTAGCTGGATGAAGACAGCAAAACTGACTCTGTATATATAGTTACATGGTCACAAATATTGAGGCCAGTCTTTACGCATGAGGTCGAAGCGCTGATAACGGATGATGGTGCAGACTGACTGCAATTGGCTTACGAAGCTATCATAAGGACGCAAGTTGTGGATCGGACTCGTAGATCATGCATATGAATGAACGCATAATGGTAAACAGGACCTTGTCGTGTCCATGATCGGATTAGTGTCAGCTATTGAGAAGTGGATCAACTATGCACCTATAATTCCCATCACTAGTAGGTGATAGACCGGTCGGCAGACTCGGCACCACCAACACGGTGCCCGACGACGTCGGACGTCCGACGAGGCTCCAGCCTGTTCTCACTGATTTCTCAACCGTTTGAAAGGACCAACTATCAATTGGATGCTATGGGATACATTCCGGCAGCTGTGGAGACAAGAGTCGGACGAATGTAAGTAGGATCGTAGAATACCGCTTTTCTGACCGAAGTTAATCCGAATGTGTGTTGAAAAATCGAGTGACTCAATAAGTTTACCTGCAATTAGCATATTTCAAGGGGAAAGGGACTCGGGGACGCAACTTGGCACTGTTACGATTTGAGATAGCCCCGTGGCAGCAACTTTACGGGTCGACCGGTCAAAGTTCAGGCTCATGTGCTTACTAATAATGCCTGCCTTAGCGATCCTTATGTCATTGTTTGGCTACTTCTAACCCTAGTGTGGACCGGTCTATCATATATTATGTCACCGGTCACCTCTTATTAGTAGAGTCATGTGGGAGCACCTGATCCATTTGTAAGTTCTGACATATCTAGCACTCACTGCGGAAACGACAAAATAACCCGATAGGGTTGATGTAGAAGTAGTAACAATAACTATACTATAACCGGAGAATGGCAATTGTGTGAATCCTCACCGGTTAAGGTGGAGAATGGTGACCGTTTGAGATCAAATCCCGACGTGGGTTAGATAATGTGGGCTCGTGTTGGATAGCCGCCCTTACATCTAACCCGGTATACAAATTACATCTGAATATCAGGTCTGTGGTCTGCTTTGCATCTGGTTATCAGGGGGACGCATGGCTGCTTTGCTTCTGATTATCAGGCAGATAGAAGTCTGATTAAAGTAGGATTACAATCGCGCCTTCTAGGGTTAGGGATCCGCGCTCCCTATCGCAGGTCATCCTAGGTAATGATTCCCTTCCTTCCCTCCCTCCCTCCTTCCCCTCATTCTAGCACCCAATGTATGCCAATAACACTCAGCGTCGCCCCAGTGGTGCTGTCCCGATTCCGGGTGAAAATACTGGCAGCTACGAT
Organism: Suillus variegatus; assembly: GCA_016647645.1. Classification (NCBI taxonomy): domain Eukaryota; kingdom Fungi; phylum Basidiomycota; class Agaricomycetes; order Boletales; family Suillaceae; genus Suillus; species Suillus variegatus. Next base: position 20,225 of record JABBWF010000196.1, read on the forward strand.
CAGGATAGTGGTCAACAACAAATCACAGAAGCTTACCGGAGACCACCTCGCCCGTCGCCGCTGTTCCATGGAAACCACATGCTGCCACAGGTAGACGAATTTTTTTCAGGTGGGCTACAGCAGGATTCAGGCCAACAAACGCCAGCGCCACTGATGAGAGGCCCTCAGCATGAAACACCATACCATGGCCATAGCTCACTCACCCCGTTCACAGGCAGTGAGCCATCATCGCGGTCACAATCACAGGCTCCGAATGGTTCTCATGACGGGGGGTACCAGCATATCTACTCATTTCGTCAGCCTCAACAAGTAGCACCACTGCGAATGGATCCTTACCAGCACGTTCCCAATACACTTGAGGATCAAGTTCAGGACCTCAATGCAACTGTTGCGCGCCTCGTCTCTGAAGTCACAAGATTGACAGAGTCAAATGAACGCTTGTCAAACACGAGTCAACGAATCTGCCTCGATAATGCATGAACAGGCAGAAAGTAGTAAGGTATAAAATAACAAACCTTGTCTGCGGCCACACCAGGAGTTCCTGGCTCTACTTCAGACTCAGGCTCCGTAACACTATCATCTGGGACAGGAATTTCAGCGATGTGAGTTGTCGGAGGACGGAAAACAACGTTACCGATGGGTTTCGTGGGGACGGGTGGTTTTGCAGGAGAGTTGTCAGTTCCTGGCCCAATAAACGTGCGTGGGTGTTGGGGAAGAGCTATAGAAACATCTCAGCAACATCTAACACAAAATATATGTGTACATACCTTTGTCCTTGGGTGTCTCGGGAGACTTCGTGGTTGTGCAAGTGGACGGTACGATTTCGATTGTCTAGCAACATGAGACACCAATTTTCGACAATAAACAAAAAGAAACATACGAGGGGTCCAGGTAAGTCTGGAATAAACGTGACACGTATCGTTTCAGGGTACTTGAGAGGTAGTTCGAGGCGTATGGTGTTGTCTTCAAACACGAGTATGATTTGGATGCGAAAGAAAAGGACTTGACGATTTTTTTTGGTGACTTGACCCTTTGGGCTATCCCAACGTCCGGATACATCTTTTGATGATACCTGTAGCCTGGTTAGTGTCTGGTTTAGAACGCTACTTGGACGTGTATGGTTTGGTGGTAAGAACGTATGTCTGTGGTCTGGTTTGGGTGTGTTTACATCGTGTCGCCTCTAACCGAGGGTCCGTTTTTATCCAAAGTCAAAAAGCTGCGACCTCCAAATTACTCAAGTCTGATTTGCGTACAGATACATTACAAGGCGCAGTTTGGGTCGGGATACAAGACTCATCCACATCCAGATAGAGTCTGGATAATTTGTCGTTTCCGCAGTGACTGTAATGCGATCACGGACTCGACACGTTTCTATGTATGCGTTTTTTTCAATGCATCGTCCGATCCCCAATTTGCGTCCTCATGAGATCATAGCATTGTAAGCCGATTTCAGAATGTTCAGTTTTCACTGGGGCTGCACTTCGAAGGAGAGCATAAATATATAATAAAGCGACGGCAGCAATCATAAAATAACAATAGTACTAGTGCAAGAAACAATACACTTCTAGAAGTACATACAACCCAAGAAAATCATATGATAATACCTCAAGTCCTGCTGATCAACTTTCCCCTCGCCTGTTCTGAGCTCGTCTCTTCTTGAGTTCATAGAATCGCGCTGTTGCAGCCGCCGAGCCTACATACACGACGCATGAATCGATCGTCAGCCATCTGGCACAGCAAACAAAGGAGAGACCAAACACACGCACCTTTCTTCGGCGCACCCCTTCCTATACCCATGAACCACAGAAGAGCTCGCACAGGGAACCATACGACCATTAGCACCCATCCAAAAATCACTTGGAGGGGGCCAACCGCGAGGATGTTGAGTAGTAAGACGACCAAGCGCAATGGACCGCTGCCAGGCGTTCTATCGGAGACGTAAAGAATGCATCTGGTGCATTCGATGATGAAGAAGATTGGAAGGAGGAAAGAAGCATAGACTGTGCGTAGTGTGAGTCGCAGTCGAGCGGAGTAAAGATTTACAATCGCGTACCAAAATCGTTCAGAGCGGAAGTCATGTTGTTACAATAACAAATACTGGATCCGATCGAGCAGGACCTTTGAATTACAGACTATAGACAAGGCGAGATGCCTCAGGCCTCAGGATTGAAATGGATGTTGGTGGTGCGGTTGTGATGTACACTTCGTGGATTACAACAGTGGTTCAAGAATTTGTCAAAAATCAACAGAAGTTCGGCCAATTGGAAGCCACCCACAGTTGTCAAATTCCGACGCTTCCATCAACAAGTCTTAAGATAGTACCTGGAGCTCTCCATACGTTCGAGAGTCACGACGGTCTCCTTGCAGTTCTGCAGAACATCCCGAACGTGTTTATGTCGATTTGAATTAATAGCAACAAGGCTGCTTTCGGGCGTCATAATTATCTAAGCATTTACAGAAGTACACATCTTGAAACTCTGTTTCTAGGTTATACATACATTTACAAGCACTTTCTTTACAAGCGGTCTACGGGCGATGTTCACGTCAACGACCCGATCAACGATCAAGCTCAATTTGACACTCACTAACGTTGCCGAGGTCACTGCAAGCCTCCTTGACCCGCGCTGAGAGCGTTTTCTCTCCCTCACGAACCCAGACACGGGGGTCATAGAACTGCAATCAAACATGAATGACAGAAATCTCAGAAAAGATAAGCTAGTAACGAACCTTCTTGTTAGGTTTGTCTGCGCCCTCGGGGTTACCAACTTGAGTGAGCAGGTAATCTTTTTTCTTGAAAACAAAGTCCTGAGAGATAACGGTCAGCCATTGCGCGATCTCCAGGACTGATGGTCAATCGTACCCTAATACCAGCGAGATACGCAAACTGGGTATCTGAATGACAGTTTCCGCGTCAGCGACTGAATTCATTGCTAAACCTAACAGACTTACCAGTATCAACGTTCATTTTGACGACACCATGGTCGACTGCAGTCTTGATCTCCTCCTTGGTTGACCCGGAACCGCCGTGGAACACGAGGTAGAGAGGTTTCTCGGACTTGCCACCGAGTTTTTGGCTACTGTAAGCTTGGTGCTTGCCCAGCAACTCAGGCTGGAGCTTGACGTTTCCAGGCTTGTAGACGCCGTGCACGTTACCGAACGCAGCAGCAATGCTGAAGTTGGGGCTAATCGCACTCAAAGCAGCGTGAACATCGTAGATGTCCTCGGGTTGCGTGTAGAGGGATGCGTTGTCGACACCAGTGTTATCAACACCGTCCTCTTCACCTCCGGTGATACCAATTTCCATCTCTAGCCAAATACCAATAGGTGCCATGCGCTTGAAGTACTTGACGCAAGTTGCGATGTTCTCTTCTTTTGGCTCCTCGGACAGGTCAAGCATGTGTGAAGAGAAAAGAGGCTCTTGGTGCTCCTTGAAATAAGCCTCATCGGCAGCAAGCATGCCATCAAACCATTGAAGGAGCTTGTGGGCACAGTGGTCGCTGTGAAGAACGACAGGCCTGATATCCATCGTGGATCAAAATAACATAGATCCCAGGCAAAGGTAAGACTCACACGCCGTAGGCCTTCGCAACTGTGCGAATGTGGTGGGCAGCAGCGATAGCTCCCAGAATGGAAGCTTGCTGGTTGTCATTTGAAAGACCTTTCCCGGCGAAGTAGGCACTTCCACCCTGAGAAACCTGGAGGATAATTGGAGCCTTGATGTCTCTGCGGAGCTGGATATGAGCATTTCGTGAATGACCGAGACTCTTTTGCTGACCTTGCGGCTTCCAAGACCGCGTTAGCGGTGGATGAGGAAGTGACGTTCTTGACGGAGTTAAGCCAGGAGACTCTGATTGATTTCGTCACTCACTATAGCCTGGTGAAGATATCATCCTTTCAGCAGGATCTTTACCTCCGATGGGGAAGGCACTCACAGGAATGGCAAACTATTGAAGTAGAATCGCAAGGCGCTTCATTAAGAAAATAGGATACAGTAAGTCGAGAGCGACGTACCTTGTTCTCCTTTGCGTAGTCGAACAACTTGCGAACGTTATCTCCAGTTAGGACACCAGCCTGCGAGTACGTCAGTGGATCAGCTTGCCCGATGATTGACTGTAGTACTAACGGGAACGATATCGAGGACACCCATGATGAATCGACGAGAGAGTGCGATAATGGTAGATCTGGAACAAGATGGAAAGAGCGTCAGAACAGCCTTTAAAATGGGAGCGAAAAGGTACCTTATAAGCTAACCGATGGAGTGAAACGACTTTGAGATTGATTATAAGCTCTCCCTCGTCCGATATCACCCATTACCAAATCATTTTTGTCACGTGACTAATTTAAATATCGCAAGGTGCAGTGCATACTTACTAAATCGGGGCATAGTTCTTGGAAAAACGTTCGATACAACCAGCGTACGAAATCCTTGCAAAGTACGTTCACTTCGGGATCAACAAGTATGCGATTCCCGGAGACCGTGGTTCTGCAATCTGGTCCCAGGCTGCCTCACCGTCCCCCTTGTTTCCTAGGCAGACTCCCAAAGTCCCATAATTGGGCACCGACTTCACACCAAACCATCCCAGGCTAGTCCCAGTCACTGACCGTGGTGTCCGTTCAGTGAACTCAAAGGGTGTGAAAGTCAGCGACAGTCGGCGAAGTTCACTTGAACGTGAACGTGCCGGGTACCATGGGTCCTTGTTCCTTATATAGAAACTGACCTGTTATAAGTCGAGTTTAATCTTGTTTATACCAGGGTAATTGGGTGAACGTGCTCCTCAGCAGATTTACCCAACGGGTTTCCCCGAAACTCGTTCTTTTAGAGTCCGTCCGGCAGTCCTTATTGCCACCTTGACAGTCCTCATTGTCAATTCGGCGATCCTCATCGTCACCCCAACAGTCCTTACTGTTGTCCCGGCAATTCTCATTGCCAATTCGGCAGTCCTTATTACCAATTCGGCAGTCTTTACTGCCACCTCCTTTAGCGGAGTTTAGTGTGCTATACCTAGTGGGACGAATTGTAAAGGGGCTCTTCGCCTCTTCTCACTCGAGCCATTCGTCTCACTAGGTGCGTTGTTTCGTTTAGTTTTTTCGTTTCTCTTCTCACTCGAGCCATTCGTCTCACTAGGGTCTCATTTTGCGCACAATTTAATCATCGAATTTCATTCTCATGTCTGAACCTGGCAATGGAACGACTCAAACACTTTCGTCAGAGCAAATCTCCGGAGATCAACCAGAATTTGACCAATCCTCTGTTGACCGCTGCCTTAAGCACGTCGAAGATTTCAAAAGGGGAGAGACTGAAAAGGCAGATGCGCTTCTCGAAATCCAATATATCCTTCATTCAGCAATCGCCGAATCCAACTCTCTCACCCAACTTAACTTTAAGCCGGGGTTCAAGCATTTCCTCGAACTCCTCGACCACGTCTCTGATGAAAACGAGTCCGGCGACAAACGTCAACCATCCGTTGTTGAAGAAGGAAGGGAGGACAATCCAGAACCGTCAGAACCTGAGTCAGTCTCTAAAGAGAAAAGGCTGCGTGCCAGACTTAGGAGACGAGAGCATTCAGAAGAGGCAGAAAGTGATGATTCGGGAGATGAGCACGAGTATGTCTTGCGAGGAAAGAGACGAAAGCTTACCCCCGAGCGCATGCAATACTATCCATGGTTGCAGCCTAACGCCTATCGACATCTCTCAACAAGACGTGCAGAACAACTTACTCTCGAGTGCTATGAGGAGTGGTCAGAAGAAACTAAATACTATCGTGGGCAAGTCACGGCAACCCCGGGATGCCCGAGTTTCCCTCTTTCACAGTGGACCCTCCTTCTCGAAGGACGAGCACCTGACCTCGAGAAAGTCCTCTCCGGGCATTATTCCACTTCCATCGACCCCAAACAGTCTCAAGTCCTTGGAAAGGGATTTGAGATCACCCTCGCCCAACCTACCGCAACTCACAAAGTCAAGACCTACGGAGACTGGAGCATCGCAACGGATCTCTGGATCGATGCCCTCACCTTCATTATGCCTTGGAAGGAAAACGAACTCCGAGGATATAGGAGGTATCTGTCTGGATTCTTTGTCGACGTCCATTACAACCTCCATACCCGAATCATCGACTTTGACAAAGCCTGCCGGCTTAAGATTGAAGGACAAAAATACTTACGCTTCGACTCTACCAATGACTTCCGCCGCCTCGAAATTTCCCACTTATCGAGCCTCGGGATGGTCGCATTCAGCGAAATCCAACAACTCTCATCCTCGAATGGCTCTGGGAAGGGATCGGGAGTCGGTAAAAAGTCCTTCCGAGGAGAAGGGTCGCGAGGAGAACCTTGCAATAACTGGAACCGCGGTGCATGCGACAAAGCTTCCACCAATTGCACGCGGTTCCATGTGTGTAGCAAGTGCCGAGGAAACCATAGGAGAGGAGATTGCCCCATGGCAAAAGAGTCTAAATGATTCGATTGCACGAGGGCAAAGATTTAGGAGAAGGATGGTGTGGGGTGAACGAGGGGAGTCGATCAGTGCGACTGCAGTGTGGACTGAGACTGCAGAACCCCTTCCTCGACCTCCGATTGCAGAATTCGCAAATATCGCTGCCATTAATACGATAACTAAAAATCCTCATCTTTTCCGTGTATCGACTCCTATTAACGTTGATCGTTTCGAAACTTTGCTCACTCTTGCCAATCATCCTAATCCTCAGTTCGTTCAGTCGGTCTGCCAGGGCCTTAGAGAAGGTTTTTGGCCTTGGGCTGACACTCAGGTCGGCGTTTATCCTACCACCTGGGACGTTCCCACTCCTTCCCCTTCTTCTGAACCTCAGCGGGCTTTCCTTCGGGATCAAATCTTGAAGGAGGAGTCCATTGGGAGATACTCAGGCAACTTCGGGCCAAATCTCCAACCGGGCATGTATAGTATGCCCATACATTCGGTTCCTAAGGAAGGAGGGAAGTTTCGACTAGTAACCAACCATAGTGCGAGTGAGTTCTCGCTCAATTCCATGATCGCCAAAGAAGACATAGCTGGGGTCACCCTTGATAACGTCCAAGACCTTGGGGACGCTATACGCGAATATCGTCGGATTGATCCTAACAGCGAGCTGCTCATATGGAAAGCAGATGTCTCTGAAGCCTACCGTCACATGCCGATGCATCCACTCTGGCAGATCAAACAAGTCGTGTCTTTCGAAGGTGAACGCCGGATTGATCGGGCAAATGTATTCGGAGGGCGCGCTTCTCAGCGCATCTTTCATGCCTTCATGTCCTTAGTGATCTGGATCGCTGTCTTTGTCCGACTCATTCAAGTATTCATCTATGTCGACGATTCGTTCTCCTTCGCTAAAGTCAACGATTTAACTTTCTATGTTAAATATCGGAAATATCTTCCGACTGACATGGTGTCGCTCCTCTTATTATGGGATGAGTTAGGTATACCGCACGAGGAGCGGAAACAAGTGTTTGGTTCTCCTCTACCCGTCATTGGATTCGAGGTCGACCCAAACTTGATGAAAATCTCGCTGAAAGAAGATTCGAAGCGAGCTCTCGTCAACGAGCTGCGTTCTTTTGCAAAATATAAGCAAAAGCGTTCGCTTCGCGACTTTGAGCACATTGCCGGCTCACTTAACTGGGCGTTAAATGTGTGTCCACACCTTCGCCCTGGGCTCTCGGCTTTGTATGCGAAAACCAGGGGAAAAACTAACTCGAAAGGGATGCTTTGGATTAATCATAGTGTGGTTGAAGAGTTAGTATGGGCGGCCTATCTCCTTGAGCGGTCAGATGGGGTCTACCTCGTCAAATCTATCTCTTGGTCGTTCGCTCCTCTAACCTCTAATGTCCTGGAGGTATACTGTGACGCCTCGGGATCCGGTATGGGATTCTGGTACCCTTACCTCAACCTTGGTTTCCAGTCTGGACTCCCGGAGCATTCACCTATCCGCGACATCTTTTTCTTTGAAGCTCTATGTGTCGCCTCGGCCATACATGATGCTGTAACTCGGCTTCCTTTCAACGGACGACTCGCCGTTTACACGGACAGCCTCAATTCAGTATATATGTTTAACTCCCTTTCGGGAGAGCCTGGCTTCAATCGAATCCTAATGGATGTCGTCGAGGTTATCCTTGCCTTTGATGTGGACTTCCGAGTTTTTCATATCTCGGGACGAGATAACGTGGTTGCTGACCACCTCTCACGTTGGAGGATTGCTGATGCAATATGTTGGTCGCCTGGACTACGCGTCTTACCTTTTCAACCCCCTCGGAATGCGCTGGGGGCAGCCAAAAAATGATCCATACGTCTGTTGCTGCCAAGCAGCCCATTAGGGATGCTTGGCCTATGGAGCGGCTCATTTATGAGCGCTCCATTAACCTTGGACTTGCTCTCGATAAATCCACCAATCAAACGTACTCGTCGGCTCTCAACTCTTACGTAACATTCTGTGATCTGCATCGCCTCGCATTGGATCCCACAGTGGATACTCTCTCTTTGTTCGTGACTTTTATGGCAGCTCATATTAACCCACGCTCCGTCGACAACTACCTATCGGGAGTTTGCTCAACTCTCGAAGAGTTTTATCCAGAGATACGACAGAATAGACGGTCTCGTCTTGTCTCTCGCACTTTACGTGGTGCCAAGCGTCGATATGGTGTTCCAATCCGGCGCAAGTCACCACTCTCTCGCACTGATCTGGAATCTGCTGCGGCATCAATGCCGTCGCCTCCTGCGCATGATGACTTACTTTTTCTGGCGCAGCTTTATGATGGATTTTACGGGCTCATGCGCTTAGGCGAGCTCGTATGGCCAGACAATGCGTCTCTGCGCTCTTTCGACAAGGTCATTCGAAGAACCTCGGTAAAGATCACCGAGTCTTACCATTCCTTCTTGCTCCCTCGTCACAAGTCCGACACTTCCTTCGAGGGCAGCACAATCGTCATTCAACGGGCAGCTTCCGCTGACCCTCACCACACATTCACCAGTTATCTCGCTTCTCGCGATAAGCTGTTTCCCTTCAACAGTTCCCTGTGGCTGCGCAACGATGGATCAATTCCAACGCAAAACAAGGACCCCGTCGCGCGAGTACGGGGTCCCCAGAGTGAATTCAGGTACAAATAAACGGTAACCTAAAAAATAACGCCCAAACAACAGTGATGGGAGGGCATAACAAGGGTGGGTGCGCAAAATGAGACCCTAGTGAGACGAATGGCTCGAGTGAGAAGAGAAACGAAAAAACTAAACGAAACAACGCACCTAGTGAGACGAATGGCTCGAGTGAGAAGAGGCGAAGAGCCCCTTTACAATTCGTCCCACTAGGTATAGCACACTAAACTCCGCTAAAGGAGGTGGCAGTAAAGACTGCCGAATTGGTAATAAGGACTGCCGAATTGGCAATGAGAATTGCCGGGACAACAGTAAGGACTGTTGGGGTGACGATGAGGATCGCCGAATTGACAATGAGGACTGTCAAGGTGGCAATAAGGACTGCCGGACGGACTCTAAAAGAACGAGTTTCGGGGAAACCCGTTGGGTAAATCTGCTGAGGAGCACGTTCACCCAATTACCCTGGTATAAACAAGATTAAACTCGACTAATTGGTCTCACTCGGGTCTCGTTTAAACGCAGACGGTGAGGTATTAGCCAGCAAAACAAGGACCCCGTCGCGCGAGTACGGGGTCCCCAGAGTGAATTCAGGTACAAATAAACGGTAACCTAAAAAATAACGCCAGAACTCCAGCTATAAGGGAGGGAGGGAGGGCGATGAAAGAATAAGTAAATAGTGATTCGTAAATAGAAGTAGAGACTCAATAGATATAATCAAATGGGATGGAAAGGATTAATAGGATCGTGAATGGACCGTCCATTGAATACAAGCGCATGCAGAAGAGCCGGATTTTTGCGAACGTAAATGCGAAAAGCATCGCTCGACCATCGACCCATGGCCTGGATGCGATCCCCATGAACTCCAGCAGCGGCCAAGGAAGTAGCTCCTCCCGCTCGAAGTGAATGACCTGATATATAATCAGGAAAGAGTGCCCGTAGACGGGCAATGAACTCAAAGGGTGTGAAAGTCAGCGACAGTCGGCGAAGTTCACTTGAACGTGAACGTGCCGGGTACCATGGGTCCTTGTTCCTTATATAGAAACTGACCTGTTATAAGATTATGTCATTGTTTGGCTGCTTCTAAACCTCGTCTTAGTGGTGTGGACCGGTCTATCGCCTCTTATTAGTAGAAGCACCTGATCCATTTATAAGTTCTGACAGATATCTAGCACTCAGTCTGTAATGCGATCACGGACTCGACACGGTTCTATGCGTTCATCCATCATCCGCGAGCCCCGAATCGTCCGATCCACAACTTGCGTCCTTATGAGATAGTATTGTAAGCCAAGCAGTCAGCATCATCCGTTATCAGCGCTTCGACCTCATACGCATGAAGACTGGCCTCAATATTTGCGACTATGTAACTATAAATACAGGGTCAGTCTTACTGTCTTCATCCAGCTAATCCACCAACAATGTACATCCCTCCATTCGATACCACCTCCTACTCCACCACCACCCAATCACCCAATCCATCCTGGACATATGGCCAGAGAGTCGACGCCACTCCTGCCGGAAAAGACTGGCTTGCAGGCGAATCTGCAGGCTGGAACGTCTACAGCACAGCAGAATTGGACAAGACGTACGTACTCCTCCACATGTTTATCAGCCGCGATCGTGCCCGTGATCGACAGCAATCTCAACAAGCTCTTAAATTCAGGCGTTCTACCGCGCCCCATGGCACTCATATCCACGATCAGCGAGGATGGCATAGAGAACTTGGCACCCTTCAGGTAAGACACGCCTCCATTATCTGACACATTCTGCATGCTTACCTGGCTTGGATTCACCAGTTGGTTCAACACAGTGAGCAATGCGACGAATAACGCGTCCCTCTAATGGTGTAATAACCTCTTCCCATAGGTCACGAACTACCCGCCTGTTATCTCATTCGCGATCAACCACAATGCTACGGGCAGCCTCAAAGACACGACCACCAACCTGAAGAACGGCCAAGGATTCGCTGTGAACATCATCAGCGAGGCATTCGTCGAGAATGCAAATGCAACTGCTGTAGACGCTCCTCCCGAGTTCGACGAGTGGGCTCTCAGCGGTCTGACAAAGGAGAAATGCGTACGCGTGCACCTTCATCATTCGATATATGCGCTAACAATGACGTGTTCAGGTGCAAATAAGAGCCTCCCGGGTCAAGGAAAGCGCTTTTAGCATGGAATGCGAGGTAATCTCATTTCAGGCCGAGCCCGCTCGTTCGCTGACATCCTCGCCTCTCAATAGCTCTACAAATCGATAGATATCACGCACCCAGTCACAGGCGAGCACAATAGCACGCTCATCCTCGCGCATGTCAAGTACTTCCATGTGCGCAAAGACATGCTTACAAGCAGAGGTGCCGTCGACCTCACAAAGTTTAAGCCTGTCGCGCGTGTGGGTGATATCTCATATGCCCGAGTTGGAGATACGTACAGAATCCCTGTTCCGTCATGGGCGAAGGAGGAGGCGAAGATACAGGAAGCAGCATCACCATAAAATAGAACGAGGGTGGCTTACCATTTCTGGGGAACATATACCATAGATCATTTAGATATCAGCATCCAGGCGGGATAGAGTCCATCGCTATTTCTTATACACCTTTATAATTGGGTAGCAAGCCGTACTATTTACATTATAATGATCATGAATTTTCAAACCTGGTATCCTTTACAACTATCAGGATCAGCGACAATCACTGGACGCGCGGGCAGCAGTTACATGCGCCACATGCCAAATTGCTCTTTGAATGTAATCTCATTATTTGTATCCATTGCAAGATTATACAGCGCTCCGACTGGAATCAGCATGAATCGTTCATATGGGGCTCCTTTGCAGAGGTAGCGTGTTGTAACAGATATACAGTACCATCAATGGATGGGGGATAAGCATAATACCATGTGCTAGTACTAGTTCGTATATGATCAGGTCTACTCAGGAAACACCACTGAACACATCTATAGCAACAAATTAAATAATTTACTCAACGTCCCTGGCCTCGGGATACAACTCATGCGCCACTTGATCTGCAATGGCCTCCTCATGGTCAAGAGGCCCGTGAGATTTCCGATGATCCTCAGCATTCTCACCCGGCTCCACCTCGATCTCTTTTTCCAGGATGCCGATGACTTCAGGACGCGCCTGACCCTCTGACCCACCGGTAGCACTCATGCCGCCCGCTGGCACCTTGACCTCCTCTTTTCCCTCTTCGGGTGTTGCCCTGGTCGGTTCAAATGTCACCGCGCTAATCTCCTTCTCATCTACATTGTTGACCGGCACATCTTGTAATATCCTCATCTGGCTCTTGATTTCCTTCTGTTCGTCCTTCGCAAATACATCGCGCCCGGGCTCCGGCACGCCAATAGGGACGGCGGTGCTCTGCTCGTCTTCAGGCGGCACGACCCCATCTTCCCCGAGCTTGTCCTCGACCACAATAGCCGCGCGCCCGCCGGGCTCACCGCCAATGGTTGCCATCGGTGTGGACCGGTTCAAAGTAGGAACAGTGACACCTGAATACTGAGAGTACTGTTCGGCCTTTAGCTCAAGTGCTCCTTGAATTACATAAAACTCACATCGTCAAAAAACTCATTACTAATAAATGCTCGTCAAAACCCAAACTCCTGATGCAACATCCGAGACTCACCAGGCAAAATCCCACGTCTTCACCCACTGTGCGTTGGAGCACTTCTGTTTTGTCCAGGGATTGCCATACGCCAAGGAACTAAACTTCGAGTACGTAATGACCGCTATGATCATGAGGACAGCAGCAATCTGTAACCGAATCTTTGGTCGTAGAGTCGATGTGGCGAGGTCGAAAACAGCGCAATTAAGCAGAATTGCAAAGTACAGTGCAGGAAAGTAGTGGTGAAGGAAGAGTTGACGGCCCATGAGGAAGAAGGGGAAGTAATGCATGCAGTACCCGACAAAGAGAAAACCGCAGAGGGAATCATACTTGACAACCTTGGCTAAAACAGGTCACTCGGATCAGAATGACACGAGACTGAACTGCACTAATCCTCACTGTTGTCAAAATCACGGTATCCTCTCTTCGCGCGAAGTAGGAGGAAGCCTCTGACGATCATGTATGTGATGACTGAAGCCGTGCTCGACCACCAAACAAATGGATTACCGATTAAGTATATCTGGCGATGATCCTTGACCCAGAAATTCTGGTATACAACTAATCAGATATGAATCACAATTGCAATCGTACAACCCACAATACCACGGCGAAGACGAGGCCAGGTCAAAGGTCGAGAGTCATACATGTGACGGTCGGTCAATCCAGCATTCGTTGTCCACATGACCTGCTGCAACTCCCAGAATTTGGACAAGAATCCGGGAATCTTGTAATTGACCTTTGGAGCATCAGCCGATACTATGAAAAGGTGGTTCTGAGAATACGCCCGATTACAAGATATAGAGACCTTACATTGTGGATGCTTTGTAGCAGTCTCGACGTACCATAGCGAGTTCTCCTTGACAGCGTTCTTGTTGCATGTGACCTCCTGCTGATCGAAGCCCCATTCAGGGAGTTTCACTTTGTGCGAGAAGAGGTAGCAGCCTGTATTCAAGTGCCTGAGCTTGAAATGCGTTCTTAATGTCCTCAAGCGCTTGCCCGACTCCTTATCACTACTGTCACCCTTCTCAATCTCAACAACCCAGTCATCGTTGATGTCGCCGATAAAGCCAGGCATGCCGTACGCTGAAACCTCGTTCTGGAAGTCGACATCCGAGACAGGCGGGCGGACTTCGTGCGAATGGAGCCCCCTGTCGGTCACGAGATGCCTTAGCTTGATGTGGGAGCCGTGGTCAATATACACGATAGGCTCGTGTTCATAGTCGTACTGTTCATAATTATTGACTGTTGCGTTGAGTACTCGCCAGAGATTATTATCATCCCTATGCGGGTAGAGTGTGACTTGTTGCTCTGTCCAGCTATTCAATGAGAGATGAGATAAAACGAAGGTCATACGTACGTCCACTTCCTCCAGGGTAGTTGTGAGAATGGGAGTGCAGATAACCGCCTTGTGTGTTCAGATGTCGGATTGTGATATCTGAACCAAGGGCAACATCTATGATAACATGAAATGAGCACATCCATGTGCACGGCCGCAACATACGGACCTGCATACGTGTCCTCCATCCCCCGCCCCAGTGTCTGCCTGAATTCTGAGCTCATAAACGCGTCACCCTCTCCTGAGCTTCCAAGAATAAGAAAATGCAGCTGGAACATGATCATGTAGAAAAGGACGGGTATCAAGATGAGACAAACAGCCCGCGCGAAGAAATGCCTCGCCCACATCCTTGGACTGACACGAAGATCGCCCAAGAGAAGCCACAGTTGCAACATAGTGCACACACCAACGGTCGCAATTGTGAAGAGACCGACCCATTTGCAGGATACGACAGCGCCCAGAGATAGACCAGTCAAAGCGAGCCATGTCCACCACTGGTTGGTAAATGGCTCTTTCTTGTCCTCATTCGAAAACCCAACAAAAAAGAAGACGGTGAGGGCCGTGAAAAATACGAGGGGAGAATCCAGTAGGATATGGCGAGATTGTGTGACCAATCCGTTCTCGAATGTCAGAAATATTGATGCTAGTAGTGCAGTGGTTGCGCGACAATCAAGAGCTCGTAAAGTGAGATATGCGATTGGGATAGTTGCGACTCCGAACGTAGCGGGTACCATTCGCATGGCCACGTATGGTGCATTTTCAAATATCCTAGTCAATGCATGCTCAACGATAGAAACATGCCATTTGAGACATACTCACTTCCCAATCTCCTTGAAGTCAAAATCTCCGTTGAAACCAGATATGAAGGCCGCCGCAGTGATCAACAACTTTGCAAGTGGAGGGTGCACATCGACGAAATACCGCGTTTTGATATAGCGCGCTGCAAATTTACCAAAGTGCACCTCGTCGAAACTGACGGATACGTCAGATGAGTAGGGTGAATATCTGGTACACTCACACCACACTATCTGGTTTCGATATTCGAAACATCCTGACGCCAAGTGCAATTAGAAGGACAACCGCCAGCAGTTTCCATTCCCCAGATGTGATGCTGAGACCACCTGGTGAATGACTTCTTCGCCCAGGTCCATACCCCTTGGAAGCTGCTTCACGTCGTTCATCTGCGCTCAAGTGGTCTTGTCGTATTGGTGGATATTTATGAGACGAAGGAGCGACATGTGGAAGACCGGGTGGTGGAGTAGCTGGACGCCGCACTCTGACATTGGCGGCCATGGCATAAAGAACAAAGACAAACAGAGATAATGTAAAGGGAGTACTAGACAATGAATGATAGGAAAATTCGCTTTGGTGGCGAGTGACGCACTCCGGCAGTATTCAGCGAGATTCAGGGTTTGTTCTTGTTGAATTTACAAGGCTTTAGTAAACAGATGTAAACAATCTCGCAACGAAAATGCTTTTATGAACTAGACTATAATGAAGTGAGTATCACGAGAATCAGCAAATATTGTGGTTATTAATAATAGTAGGTAAGATATGTGATTAACTTATTCAGATTCCTCATCCTCAGATTCCTCAGGTTCAGATGCTTCCTCTTCGCTCTCTGACTCCTCGGAGTCCTCGCTTTCTTCTTGATGAGGAACAACTAGAACCGAAGTCCCTCCGTCTTTTGTGACACGAGCACGTGTCTTCATGATAATGTAACGTCTTCCAAATTGACTCATCTTCAAGATAGTTGGGGTATCATCCTCAGGGCTGGGGATCTCTTCATCTTGGGGGAACACGCCAAGCCCCGACGGCGCAAGAACAATCGCCTCACCAGTCTGGACGTTTACGATACGTTAGCAAAGCCTCCTGTTCAAACATCTGACGTACCTGGAGCTTAACAACAGTGTCAAATGCTGCATCTACAGACACGTCAGCAGAGATGTGCCGTGCGAGGTGGTCCCACCACGCCGGAGAAGAAAACCGATGCATAATAGCGACAGTACACAAGTCTAACAAGACAGGTGGCACCACAGTTGGCTCTGTGTTTTTGTATAAGCACCGCCCCTCGTCCGAGAGCTGGAGTTACCTTGGGTAGAAATGATGACACGCATCCCTAAATGTCTCTGCTCTCTCGTGAGGGTCAAAATGGCCTTGGTTAGCCCTGAAACCCCTCTGTTTGTGGACAAGTACTATAGTACGTTAGAACGGCAGAGCTTTAAAGAGATATCGAGCGGAATACCTTGTGGGCTTCATCGACAACAAGAACCTTTCCAGTTTCAACCTCAGCCCTCACGAATAGCCTCGTGACGATCTCGAACAAACCGCACGCAGATCCTGTGTCAATGAATGGGTCCGATAAATCAACAATGGTCAATTGTCCTGCAGCGAAACGACGCGGGGTCGATTTGGGAGCAAGAACATTTGACCTGGGTCCACTGATATTGGCGTACGTCTTTGAACCAAAAGTGGCTGGCTGTGGACCATTGGACACCATGAACGAATTCAAGAGGGCTAAACGCTGCTCAAGACCGGCAACTTGCGCGGGGTTGAACGATCTTTTCTCGTCGTCAAGTCGGTCCATGAATAGTTTGTACGAGAATGACTCTCCCAAATCTCGGAGAATGCTCTGGGAAGAAGCGTTCAGATTACAACACACCCTGGATAGACTGTCATTTATGACTCACCAAAACGATCTGGATGTAGAGTGGGGCGGAATCTGACGACCCGACAGCCATCATAGATAGAAAGGCTTGTGCATCTAACTCTGTTTCATTGAATAATAAGGGAACCACTTCAACATTCTTTCCAAGAGGGGCGTAAACGCTCTTCATAGTATTGAGAGAAGACTTCGACACGAAGACTCGCACTTTCGGCGTTCTTACACCCTCCGTTGACGGAACACCGACCCATGCAGCCTCGCTCGGAAGAGAACCGACACCACCTTCCCCAAAGTGGAGGACTAGTCCTGCTAGAGACTGCTGCAGGGAACCTATTTCCTGGAGTTTCGGAATGAGCATGTTTTCAAGGAGGACCGAAACTGTATGTGATTTTCCCGAGCCTTGCACTCCGCACACTACAGCGGTGAATGGCGTATTCTGGAGAGCTCGTGAGATACACAGGCGAAATGTTCGGAAAGACTCACCGTGTTGACATAGAGTCTAGGATCTACAGGGACGTAGGCACTTGATTTCGAACTTGGCACCGAACATGAATATTAGGGACACAAAAAGAGAGAAACGACCTGCTATATTGACAACACTTGACCCATCACTCCATATGGTGTGGAATGTTTCTTGTATCCAGCAGTGATATACGCTTCTCTTGTAATGAGAGGCGCGGCCTGTAGTTCGTGGTCCTTACTGAGGTCTGACGCGTCTACTGTCAAACTCCGGAGATGCTTCAACTCCACCTGCATCGATGAGAAGCAGAAAGCCGACAGGTATGGGAAAAACAAACTTTGGCAGCTTTTACTTTGTCAAGGTCATAAATAGGTTCGTTGATCGCTTCTGCGGGTTCTACTTGAGGTTCATTGTTATCGTACTTTGCCTGTCAAGATATTAGGTTACATAAATTCTCAAGGTCCAACCTGTATATACCACAGGGGGCGCCTCGGTGTTGGCCGACTTCTCTGCTTTTAATGAGAGAGTCGTTCCGGAGCTCGACCTACCAGTCCTCGAAGAAAGCTATGAGATTTAAAGCATCAGTGACAAATTAATTTTCACAAAATTGCAGTTCATTACATTAGTCCTGAACGTAAACGGAACTGGTTTTGTCGGTGTTGAAGTCTTGCGAACGGTCGAGGCCACACCGGATGCAAGCGGAGGTGGCTTGGAAGGCTTGTGGACAGCAGGTTTCCGCGATGTTACCTTGCCTGCCTTGCTCTTGGTGACTGTTGCACTCGGAGGCAGGGCCGATCCAGAACTTCCGCCAGAAAACTGTAAGTCCCGTTGGCGGAGCTACATTCAAATAAGTCTCAACCAGCACGCACCACGAACTAAAATCAAGACTGAGTGAGCAAGATAGAACTTCTATGATAAAGCTATCAAAAAAATCACACTGACCATCGGGCTAGCAAGCGTCGAAAAATCCTCAAGACAAAGAGGAAATTTTGGAACAGGGTCGAGGTTAGCCGAATGCAAAGACGCGTTTATATATATATCGAATTAGGACACCGCGACCCGATCACGTGCTAATTAATTTCCTGAGTTTGACAGCCTAGGCCTCGAGTTAGGCTGAGAAAAAAAGCCAAACGGTGGCGGCTGCGAACGTCTGCGGTACGACGGTCAAACCCCCCAAGAGCTGTTTTCAGTCATGAATGTGGCACAAGCTGACGGGCTGGGTAAGAGAAGGATATGATGGTTTATCATAATATAATGATATGTTCGTTTCATTTCAAGACGCGACTAGTACCCAACAAAAAGATATCATTGTTGCATTACTGCCACTGCTAGCGGCTGCTAGCGGCCACGAGGTCACCAGCTTGCTCTTCTCCAAGTCTCCAGGAAAACTTGTAATTGGAAGGATCGGAGAAAACTTCAATTGTCCTCGCATTTGGTTACGCTGATTGACGACCGAAACCGAGGACAGGACAATGTGCCCCTGTGAACATGCTGAGAAGCTTCAAGATTTACTATTAATACGGCACCACGTGCTTCACCCATCACTCTCGTCACCTCCTCAAGGCCTCACAGGCGACAACAGTGCCAACATGTCGCCCACATCGAACTTGCTGGAATGTGAAGCTCTACTTGAACCTGACCAACACTATCCCTTGTACATCACTGCCAAGAAGTACTGGCTACCGGAATTTGAAGCTTACTGGAATGATGAGGAAGCAGTCA
The DNA here is from genome assembly GCA_016647645.1 of Suillus variegatus. Classification (NCBI taxonomy): domain Eukaryota; kingdom Fungi; phylum Basidiomycota; class Agaricomycetes; order Boletales; family Suillaceae; genus Suillus; species Suillus variegatus. Next base: position 39,109 of record JABBWF010000196.1, read on the forward strand.
CACTTGTTTTGCTTCATTCAACCAGCTTTCATAAGGAGACTTGGCAGCCTACCCTGGAACGTATCTTCCAGTGTTCTTCAGCTCATTCATCCAAATCGTTGAAAATCAAATGCGCATGGGCAATCGACTGCCCTAACCATGGTGTATCTGCTGCTCTCAACGATGACGCACTTCAGCAGGCACCTTTTTACCGTACCTGTGAGTCCCTTTGATTCCACAGTAACAGACGAACAATTGAACTGGCAAAGTCGGGTGCCGTAGATACGCAGATGCGGTCCATAGATTTATGTCTGCTGGACCAAGGTTCGGACCCATGTTTGACTTCCGAACCCAGCGTCTTGTCGGAATAGGCCATTCTCTTGGTGGAGTTGCTATGTTAGCCTTTTATCCTTCACAACATGCGCGCTCTCGATTCACAGGTCTTGTGCTAGAACCATATTGCAGAACCTTGAACCGACCTTCAATTTTTCTTCCGTCATCCTCGTGGAACCCATGCTCAGTCCAACTGCGGAGGCTGTGGAGCCATTGCGCCGTATTCTCATTAAATATGCATACGAACGAAGAGACGTGTGGCCTTCCCGAGAAGACGCGTACCAGAATCTGAAATCAAGAAAGCGATGTAAACGCTGGGACCCGCGCGTCCTGGATTTGTATATCGTACATCCTCTCGTCGTTCTGTTAAATTGTCACCCTAATGACCTCGTAGAAATTTGGACTCCGGACTCACCCAGGTGCGCGTCACCTACAAGCGCCCTACGATGGTGTCAGCTTAGCATGCTCACGTGATGAAGAGGTGGTACGCGACCAAAATCCCCTGTGAAATTGTCGGCCCTACTGAGCTCCACTTTCAGACGATGTACAGAGAACCAGACGGTGCAACCAGACCGGTGCAAGACTTGGACAAGATTTGCCCACGCATTCCCGTCAGCATTGTGTTTGGAAACAACAATGAATACATGTACGCAGTTCCTACAAACACAAGCTTGATCCTTGACGGACGGATATGCGGTGCTGTAGACCCCGCGCAGTGCAGGATGCCTTGATTGATCCGGCTTCAGGCAGGCGTTTTACCTCTGTCACGCGAATCAATGGAGCAGGACACCTGGTATGCAGCTCAATCATTTCCCTTCTGACATCAAGTAATTGACTTTTACCAGGTGCCTCAGCATGCACCTAACCAACTGGGAGAACAGATATTCGATATTTTGTCCACTGCACCCTATCTCACACCATTTTCTAGGTTATGATTTATTACGCCACCTGCGTTGATTGGACGCAGTTGGTTATCGATGACAGAGATACTCGGACAGCTTCCAGTCTCGCCCATTCACCCATTGGGCTACCATCCTCACCGACGATACCTCTCCAATGTAGTAACCTGCCTGTCAGAGCATCCCATTTCACGAAATTTTCGTCAAGCCCCATACTCGCCTGCCATAAGTCCTCGACAATACCACCCCACGCACGCAGGGGATCAGGTACTGGTGGTTGAATATGCAGCCCATGACCGTGGTACGGCGGCTTAGAAAGGATGGCAGGTCCGTTGACGGAACTGGACTTGCTGAAATCTATGCAATGCTCCAGTTGCTCGAGAATGCCAATTACGACCATGAAAACATGCGATAGATGAAAATTTGAGGTCTGAGATGCTAGACTTAATCGTAGCGTGACGCGAGCGGCATGTTGAAGAACGGGGAGCGATGGCGCTGCAGGACAAGAGAATGAGCTTCAAACCGGAGCGAAAGCAAGGCCCATACCACTGCAATTCTGTAAAACCAGTGACAAGCATCTGCACAGAGCATCTTGCCACTGACCGTTCGTAGCCCGCTGCAGTTTCGTAGTGTTGGCTGTGGTCTGAATGTTTTCAAGGATTTTTAGCCAGGCAAGAGTGTCTTCGTTGATGTGTGGTAGTTTTACTTGCATCTCGATCCAGGATAGAAGAGATGACTTCAAAACGAGGGAAGTCGTTGCCTGGGCATTGGAAGTCAGGTTGGCGAGCACCTGTAAAATGACCTGAATCAAGGGTTGACAAGAGTATTAGCACTACGGACCTCCAGTACTGCGCGTCGTAACGCTTGATCGCGAATTGAGCTCTGCACAAGACTGGAAAGAAGATCCCATGTATGTCGACGTTTAAGCACCTTCCAATCTTCTGTACTCATCATGCCGTCAGACAGGAACCTAACGATCCATCCACGCTCTTTCTTCCAGTCATCTGAACTGCCATAAAGCATGCCATATAGCATTGGCACATCAGTCACGTCGAGTTCTGGGCGCTGAAGAAGGAAACGCGCCGTGCGTGGGTAGATAAAGTTGGAAGGATAAAACACCCCACGAAGAGCATGAGATAGAATCAACGATGCAAACGAAGGTAACCGTAAGGGAGGACCATCGGGTGAGGGCTTGATGAGGTTCTTCAGGAGGTTAAAGATGTACAGCGCGTGCTGCTTTTCTTGCATATCCGAAAGCTGACAAGGAGTGAGCATCCCAATAGCGAACAATAAGATAACACACGAACCTCTACAGATTTCCACACCCTTGCCAACAAACCAAGCGAGGCTTCACGAATCTTTTCATCTTTTGCAGACAAGCAGCGGATAAGCAAACTAAAAACGTTCGATCGGAACGTCTGCACCCATTCAAGCGACGAAGTTGGAGGATGATGCGTAAGCATTTGGGCAACGAGCAAAGTCACGAATAATGGATCATAAACCTGCTCATCCAGGCCAACTTTCTCGTCTTCCTGTTCGTCTGACATACGTCTCCATATCGGGAACACATGACAGGTTCTCAACATGCGTATAGGATCCATGTTTTGTACGGCATCAAGCTGGCTTGAAATAGATACACCAGGGGAAGGTGACCACTTGACGAGAATAGATGATATAGGCATCAGCCTTTCCGCCTCAAATAAACGGAAAATGTTCAGTAGGTTTCGATCTGAAGCGGAGATGGTCCCGCCGTATATGCGCACGAGTGGCATGATATGTGAAGGCTGACATGTGTTGGTGGGGTGGAGTCGGAATAGGGCAACGATAAAACGGATGATAAGATCTCTTCGAGATGACTCTTCAGAACCACATAGTTTAAAGAACTGAGGGTGCTGAAGTATATTCTGCAGAGTTCGATTCACAACGACAGGCTGAAAACATCCACATTGAGCCTGAAGCCACGCAAGATGACAAGGTAAGATTACCTTGAGAGGCGAGCACTGCAGTAAGGCAATGCCAATATCGAGAGCAACAGTATCGGCAAGTCGGTTCTGAATGATGATAGTCAATAGAGGCTCTACGAAGTATGTTTTTGCCTTGAATCCTTGCTTGGCAATTTTCGCTGCCAAGATGAATTAGCCAAGGCACGTGAGAAGGCCATTCAATCCGACTCACTTAATTGGGCTAAAATCAATCGGTCCTCTTCATCTTCGCCTTCAGAGCCAGAGAAATGGCGCACAGCCCATTGCAGTCCACGCTCAGATAAATCTGTCACGAGATCGGCCAGCGGAGAAAATGATTGCAAGCGGGAGGCAATGCATACGCTTTCGAGGGCGAATTGGTCGACAGCAAAGCGTTGCATATTCTTCTGTAGCAGGCTGGCGAGCTGTTGCTTCCGAGTTGCGTCTGCCTTGATTAGGATGCAGATGCAGCGGATGCACAATTGTCTCAGGCCCTCAGGGTGACGACGCTGAGGCAACATACGATCAAAGAGCGCAATCGTAACGGTACCACGAAACAAATCGATGGCGTCACCACCCAGGGAATCCAAAACAGCATGCACTGCTGGTAGCACATGCTCAAACGGAATGGTCGTCCAAGCTCCCGAGTTGAACCACGCGACAAACTCCTTTGCAACACCGGATTGAGCATAAACTAGCCCGGACACAATGCGTGACGTAGATTCCGTCCAAATAGCCTTTTGAAACAGCCCCGAGATAAAATCAGAGGGCAGCACGCCCAATTGTGAACTTCCGGAAGCTGGCAGGTATCGAGGTGATAAGTAAAAGTTCAGTGTCTTTGCTTGTGGATGCCGCCCGTCATGGCATGGCGGGAGATGTGAAGTCACTGCAATAGCGATCATTTCTTCGAGCACCTCGGAGTCAGGCAATACCCGATATAACCTGAGGAGCTGCGAAATAGGGATCCTCGAACTAGCGCATGTGAAAGAACACCTTAGGGTATTGAGGGCAAATTCCAGAATCTCTAGCACAGATGGCGTAAGGGCAACATTATTGGCATCGCACGCCTGATCAACGATGTTAAGAAGATTGTTTGGGTCTGTATAATTTAGCCATAACTTGATGGAACGTCCCTGGAGAAACATTAGTAACGTAAATATTCATGTATGGAGTCATCATACCGTCTGTAGTGATCCTGACTGAATCGATGCCTTAAAACACTCCGTCCAGTATGTACAAATCGAGGAGACCATTGTCCTATCACCCTCACTGCTGGGAATCAAGAGACACATCGAGAAGCGCACATAGAGCTGCTTAAACAATTAACGAAAGAGCGCAAAATTGCATTGAGAACATTACCTTCTTGCATGACATCAGGCAGATCTCCAGACATGCTCAGGCCATGGATAGATGGCGCCCTCAATAGGACAAACTCCTTCAGCCGAGCGCCATCTTCCTTTGAGAGTTCACCGAGCCCCCTCTGCATGATCACGGATAGCAAAAGCAGCAGATCGCATACAAGAGATTCCCGTTCCATGATGGAGCAGATATCATGTGCGATGATGCAAACGGCATGTTCAATCTGAACCCGCGTTGGTGATCGGAGAAACAGACACTCCAGCATTATTTCGCGGCATTGCTGGTTCGCTATGTCAGATTCAGAGCTTTGCGTGAACATCCAGTTAAAGGAAAGCCTGTGTAAAGTATTTAGCATTTAAAACGACGTAGGAATCAAGGGAAGGCAGGTGACATACACTTGGAGGAGCTGCCTTGAGGCGGTCTTTAGATCACCGCCTTCCCACATCAATGAATTTGCAGGGATGAAGGTTCTCGAATAGATCTTTGAGAGCAGGAGGATGGAAGCGTTCGACCACGGTCGAAAGTCGGACAATATCCTGGGGCTGAAGTGTGGTGTCTACGAAGCGCAACCAGTCAACAAGTTCGTATGCGTCGTGGATGCGTGCACTTGAGCTTTCAGCTAGAAAAATGTAGTCAATTTCCATCGCATTGATATATACAGGCTGCACACACGCAAAGGTACTCCTTCGATTTTCGTCAGGAAGTCTTCGACCTCTGGACTCGTGCTAGAGTCCGAGCGTCTACGCACTCCCTGAAAATGACTGAAACACGTGTGCATGATCGACATTTCACGTCGGATCGCAGCGGTAACGCAAGCATACTTGGAAAACAACTTTTCTGGCATGGCAGCATCATCCAGTTTCCCAGAGAATATACGCAGAAATGTCAAGTCTCTCTGCTTGCTCGCCAGCTTGAACATGAGCCTTCTCACAAACCCAGCAATGGCGAGAGCATCCGATGGGGTGAGCAATTTTCCTGCTAGTTTAGCAGCAAATTGTTCAAGTACGGTCATAAGCAACGGACTCGGCACATCGACTGCTGAGTTCTCCATGGGTAAAAGATCTCGAAGAGCCTCGAAGTATCGATACGGTGTTTTTATACATCGCTGCGCGCAGTCATCCAGAAAGGTGGCAACACCGTCAGATTCGTCGGTCAGGGCAGCACCATCTGGGGCTTCGCAGCCTGTACCGCGACTGGTTGTTGGGAGGGAGTCGAGCCACATGTCCACCTCGTCGGGGTGTTCTTGGAAAAGGATGCTTTCAGCAAGCGTTTTCATAAGCAGAGAGCGGAGGGTGCTCCGGACTGCTCTTGTGGGGGTAGCACAGAAGATCTTCAGAAGAGCATGAAGGTAAGTGTGAGAAGAGTTCGCTGTAATCGAAAGTTGGTTAGCATTCGAAGCCAACATTAGACATCGAATCATACTGACCAACCTTCCCAGACCAAGTAAATTGGTCGCTCTCTTGTAATAATCGAAGTACATGCAGCTGCTTCAAGCCATGCAGACCACATACGTTCCCAGCTTCCCCTATAGTATCCTGGGACGCATCCACAAGACCCTGCAACAACTTCCCTACATCGAACCTCGCCTCTGCGACCATCTGAGGGAAACACAGATGATACAACCAAAGCAATCTCTGAGCGCTCTCCCCAAGCAAAGCTAGTTTGACCTCTTTGGCATCTACCTTTATTTGTGAAAAGGCCACCACTACCTGGAATTCTGGTACCCTTCTCCGAGCCTCTCGTTCAACTTCTCGATGCCGACGCGTCCACTGCCCACTTTCGTCTTCCTCGAGTGCAGATTCAACATCATGGAATGTGCGGAAGACACAGGAGAGCTTGGTCAAGCACCTGGCTAGCGCGAGCGCTGTACAATGTTGCACAAGGTGGGACGTAGACTGCAGTCCTTTGGAGAAATGCACCTTGGTACTGACAGAAGGAAGGATGCTCTCGAGGATTGTTGAAAGCGGTGGTGGATCAGGTTGATAAATATTGTTTCCGGGGATGAGGAATGATGAAACTGGTACAGGTTGGGAGATGACAAGTCCAAAGAACGCGATGTTAGCTATCCATTTCGACGATAGACGGGGTTCCAACGTCAATGCTACAGCAGGCCAATATCTAGAATAGTGAACATCAACGGAGATCTTCCATTAGCGACGCTGCATACCCAGCGACCAACTCCGGACACGCCACTAGAATTTTCAACGCAAGTTCCTGCTGCCTGGCGTCTTCATTAACCTTGAGACTCTTGAGTATGTTACTCAAGATCTTGTTATAGATTTTCCCGCTCTTCTTCGGCTCGTCGACAGCATCGGCATCGATATCACGAGGATACCATCCTCTGTCTCTGAAACAAATACCTAGTCCAGGTCGTGTACAGATAGCGAGGAGAAAATGATGCACAAGATCTGCTGGGATGTGATCACCATCCACATTTTCGGCGGCGGCGCGTTCGTATAATTTCAGAAGCTATTCCAAACATCAATTATTCGCCTGGTAGGTCAAGTATCACTCACATGTCCAATAGTAATTTCAGCGAAAAGTCCAATTTTCATGGTCCGTTTCACTTTTGGATCAGACCACAGCCCAACCCAGCACACTTCAAGGACTTTCCGAACGACCAGATATGAATCTTGAGAAAGGCCTTTGAAAATAGACAGGAATACGTCTCTCTGTTGTTCAAGGAAAGTCGATTTCACCAATGAGGAAGTTTCGGAGTCGATGAAGGAGAGAATAAATAAGACGTAATAAGTGCGGATATCTGATTGACAAGATTCAGATAGGCCAAGGTCTACAGATGTCGCAGAGACATACCGGGTCTTTCGAGCACATCCTCTGCGTCTCCTTTCCCTCTCCTCCTCATATGTGCTACTTTTGCCAACGTCTATGTACTTTTAATTCAGATTTGCGATCGTACGAAAGCCGACACACCTTGATGTCCCATGGAAAAGCTTCATAGAGTGTCTTCCGTTCCCTCCCACCGCCGAAGTGAGAAATAGTGTTCAACAGTTTCAATGAGACGAGAAGAAGCTCGTTGGAGCCAGAGAAATAAGAAGTAATCTTGCGCATCCATTTTGGCGACAAGAGCGTTTTGATGATTGGAGTGCCGTGCGAATGGTATGGGAAATGAGATGACAACAAAGTAAGGATCGAGGATAGTAGAGACACGAGAAGTGATAGACTGGACGACTAGTGCATTGCAATGTCAAAACGCTGAGAGGAAGAATTGAGAATGCTCGCACTTGATTTGTACCCTCCCATATCTCAAAAATATCATAAGCACCTGGCGAACTCTCCATCCATTGCACTACAAGCGAAAGTCGCTCATCTTGAGGAGCAACGGTCTCTCGTGACTTGACAGACAGAGTTGAGCGCAATGCAGACAGGGCTACATGACTGAGTGAATATTCTTCGCAGTGATGATCACAAGCTTATGCACCTTCTATTTGACCATTCTGGTCTTGATTCTGCAGAGCACGTCTGACATCGGTCGCATTCGAGAATTCATATGCCTTCCGCGAGTTTTGCTCAAATTTTGCGCGTTTGTGAGGACGCTCTGATTTGTTTTGGGGCATGGTCGGGTCAATAACTCGAGTCCATAAATAAGGAGACTAATAAGACACGCTGAATCTTGAATTTTACTCAAATCACGTGATTATAATCATTCATAGATCGAGTTCTGTCCTTGCATTGACTGAAGGGTCTGTTTCTTAACCATCTTTCTGACCCTCGAAGCCGACGACGGCAACGACCCCCTCTTAGCTCCGATATGTCCTTTCTGCTTTCGCTTTATTACTGGTCGTGACTCTGGAGAAGGCTCAAAGTCGCGCCACATCTCCTCTTTCGCACCCGACAAAATGGGGCGCACCGCCGCCTTCCAATCCCAGCCCTCCCTTTTACCCCCCGCAGCTTTCCTAAAAAGGCCTACGATCGTCATTTTTCTCAACAGTCTCACGAGTGGTGCGAGCGAAAGTTCTTGGAATGGTGGGAGAAGCGTAGCTCCTACAAGCATGTCGACGGTGGGGATGACAGACATAGGCAATCGCTTTCGCCCTGCATGAGCTGTCTCAGACCGGGATGGAGCAGTTGACTCCCCGAGAGTGAGGAGGTGCGTGACTGTTTCGGGGCCAACGCTGGCGGGACCAGATAATTCTACCACAGGCTCTCTGTGTTGAATCCTCCGCTCCAGCACGTCAACATCTGGAGGCTCCCGAGGTCTCATGTGCATGACGAAATCTGCGAAGCGGTACTGGCCAGCTATGTAGACATGTCCCAGCTCCTGCTTGATTCGTAATACAAGACTAGTGATGACGATCAAATATGTCTGTAAGTTCGGTTGGAACCCAAAATGATCGAATGCGCGTAGCGTCATCAGAGCAGCGGGGTAATCCTCAAGAGCCATAAATGTCCGCAGTGCGAGGTGTAGGCATGAAACTGAAATTATGTTAGAATGTGCCAGGGGAGCATTCCCGGTGCGCAAAAGATGGCACTGGACCATATCCCGAAACAACTGGCGCGGAGGGACAGCATTGTCCGGGCGCTTAGTGTTTCCGTGAGCGTTTTTGACTCAAAAATTTGGATGCATGGAATAACTTCTTGAAAGTGAGGTCGCTGGGTAAGAGGGAAGCAGAACGGTTGGTCATGATTGCGTGATAAAGCCCAAAGGCTTCGGAGTATTCTCGGCGAGCGAGGCTGGAGCGGATAAGCGTGTTGAAAACTGATATATCAGGCGTAACACCCTCTGAGCGCATGCGGTACAGCGTGGCCTGAACAGCTCCAGAGTTTTCTGGTTGAATTTCCTGTAATGTCTCCAGTATGCCTGCGTAAGGAGCTGCATCAGGGGCAACGCCCTGCTTCATGCAGTCGCTCTCGTACTTCTTGAGCCAATTTTCTGCAGCACTCAATTGCCCCGCACGCATACACGCCGTTACCATGACGTTAACCATATTCCCGGACGCAGAGAGATCAACGTTGCGGATAGTAGCGAAAGCATCTGCCATATCATCCACGATTTCGGTCATAGCTATTACTTTCAAGCTAATGTCACGACTGGGAAAGAACTGCTCTTGGAGCATTCTCTTATAGACCGAGATAGCGAGCTTGTAAAGGTCCCTTTCAAGCAAGAAACGGATGAGTCGGTTGAACATAGTCGAGCGATATACGTTGTTGAATTTCGCCACGGAAATCTTGTCATGAATAAAGGTTTCCACATCGTCAGGACCCTTGGCAAGAATGCGACTGTCTATAGAGCGCAGAAGACCATTGACGCGGGATCGAAACACGCGTCGAGCGGGTTCCTGGACATTGTTAGAATTACTGTCTCGAGTCTTATTGTGTGAGCTTGTCTGGCTTGCAGGACTTGAATTGAGAAAGTATGAGATGGAACCAGAAAATGAAGTAAGTCTTTGTGGGGCAAAACGTAGCCTCAGGATGCGACGAAAGCTAGATTGAAGCATGGAGAAGTGGTCGCATCAATCGAAAGTCATAAAAGTGTGACGTGACTGTGCGTGACAGGCAGATTTCAAAAAATTACTATCAGTGCACCACTACTTACTTGGCAAGTTGGTTACACATGCTGACTTTGATTAAGGCTGCATGCTTGTAGCACAGTTGCGGACAAGCAAACTCGACAGCTTCGTTGCAATTTTTTGGCGTCAAACTGAATGTGGGCATGGATTCAGAAGGTCAAATTAAGTACCTCTACAACTAGCGTCGTTTGAATTTCCCTGAACATTTTCAGGCTAGCCAAAAGTTTATGCCTGTGCTCTGTCTAGTACCACTTCCTCGCGACACAGTACTAGTGCTGAGATGATAACTACCCCATATATCCTTCTACAATTCCTATAGCTATGGCAATACCAATTCACGAATTCACTGATGTATGCGTCACGTGATGCAAGCAGATCTACATCGTCTCCGCGGGTCCTGATAGAGTCGTGGGTGGCTGAGCGCGTGGCCTGCCGGCACGCTAGAATTCACAGCCAGGAGCAGCATTGGTGGAGACTGGCTGCTGTGGTGGTGGGTGTGGTGGCAGAAGGCATGGCGCTACAGACAGAATGCAAAAATCGGTGAGTACCATGGAAACAACTTGAAGAGGAAAAACACACCCAACGTACCTTGGAGGCACTGGAGCAAGGCACTCGATGATCAAGTCCGCCTTTCTCGCTTATACGTTCGAGCCATGCTCACGGCACAGCGCTTGCCATTGCCGCTTCACAGACTACAGGAGGGAGTGTCATTATTTACTCCCCACCTATCCTCACAGTGCGGCATACAAGATACATCAATTGCACGATGGATTTAGCGTAGTGTGCGTTCACATCAGGGTGTTACCGTTTTGTTGCGTTTCCTTCTTTTCTGGTGTTTCCAGTAGCGCTACCAACGTTCGAAACTCCGACAATCGAGAACATGGTCATCCATGTTTTATGGCATAATTTGAATGCTTCCTGTGGTCGTCTAGAGGACGATACCCGCAAACTGATGCTCTGTCGGCACCACACCAACTCCATGATGCAGATCGAAGATTCTGCGCTTATCATTCATCAGGAAAAACCCCCTTTCTGTATTGGGGACAATTAGAGCCGATTGTATCAAACTTGGAAAATCCTTTGCCGTTTTCTCAAATGCGTGTCAAAAAGACCTAAATATTCGACAGTCTGACCCAATGTGCGCAACGAAAAAAAGAATTTTCGGATACCTTTGCAGTTGTTGGACTCGGAGGACGTGACTTGGAATGTAGATTTGGTGCCGAAGGTACGTAGTTTTGCATCTGCTCGTATATGATGATGCAAGCAGGATTCTTAGATTGAGCTAGGTGGCGAAAATAACTGTTTTTAGTGAAGAGATGCTGACATCCATCGCAAGTAGGCATGATAGTAGATTGGCCTATGACACTTTGGAACCGGATTGACTTGGTGAGTTTGTGTTAACGGCATCTGCCGGATTTGTGACTTATTTTTTTGCAAATCGATTCGATCGATCAGTTCTCTTATCATCTTGCCTCTACTCTACTGTGATGGTGAAAACCAAAGGACCCACACCCAGCGAGAAAGCTGCAGCCATGCATGCAACCAACTTGCAAAAAGCTGCAGCTCCGAGTCCTGCAACATCGGATGGCCGGCCTGTATGACAGGCCAAATCTACTGCCTACAAGGATCAAGGTTCGTTGTTCGTTGTGCCTTGCGATCATTACTGTTGGTGTGCACTGACCCACTTATTTAGTTTGGATGGCAGAAAAGAGTACTAATCGGAAACGTGCTGCATCCAACAACGCCGAATCAGAACACATCAAGATGCCTCGAATTGTGACATCTGACGCGAAGTCCAACACCAAGGTCGTGTCTGCGTCTGAACTGTTTGACTCAGACAACGACATTGCTGCATTAAGTGGCAAGTCCAACGAGCATGGCACTGGTGACAACTCGGACGACAATTTAGATGCGTCCGATGATGATCTCAAATCCCTCAAGGCGGACAAAAAGAAACTGAAAGAAGTACTGGATCTTGAAGTAAGTTTTTTCATTATGGTTGGAAGTGTCTGCTCTGCTGATTTCATCTCATGTCAAGCGACTCAATTTGTAAATCGTGCACGGTCCAAGAGCACTGGCTCTGAATCGCGAGGTTCTCATCTTAGTAAGGGCACAAGTGACACTGATGACGACTCGGATGAGCCTTGCACGACCAAGAGCAGGAGGGGAGTTCATGTTTTTTTTGTTTGTTTTCAGACGGCGCTGACTGCTAGTTTCATGGTTGATAGAAACCGACTTGGCGGGATAGTACTGAAGACACGAGTGATACGCTTGTGACTGCCTCAAATCCGAAACTTGTGCGAACATGTGAGGAGGATTGGCCTCTGAGCAGCCGGATTATTTATAGTACATCAGGCAAGGTTAACCTAACAGATCAGCAGGCCCATATGCAGGACATGCTACGCGCTTCTATCACCCGCATCCTCGAGTACCTCGTGTTCGAAAATGTGTATCCTGACTTGGAGCATCAGCGGAAGATTATGGGAGACATTTTGCTCACGTGCACCAACGATTGACCTGAATTTGAGGCTGTCAGGTCACGACTGATGAAGGATGCGAAATATGTACGAGCCCTGGCTTCAGTGGTACGTCTTTGAACTGACACTTAATGCTTCACATTCTAACAACTTTTCAACGTGGTGTGCGATCTCGAGACGGACGAGGCATTGATGTTCCTTGACATTGATGCAATGCCAGAGTCGGAGGAGTAGTAGGTGACGAGCGCTAGTAGTAAAATTGACTAGGATTCACCTGAATTTGATTGTTTTTGCGATGTTTGAATTGGATCTATTGTCTGATTTACGCTTTGGTATTGGTAGTAATTAGGGCGAATTGTCTACAATTGGGAGGGGGACTAAAAAAATCAGTCATATCAATGGAACGTATCGAATCCTCGACAATCCGCGAGAATTCAGTGTTATTGTGTCAAATTAGGAATCACCGATTTCGCTGATGTTGTTGGCAGCCCTCACTTGGCCAATCAAAGTCACATTCCCTCCGACTCATTTTGATGATCCGAGCGTTGGATGGTAGTATAAATGTCATTGCCATACGTCTACCAAATTCACCTCTCACTCATACCTCTTTTTTCTAATATGACCATAATCTTAAATGATCCCACTTGGTGGCCGATCATCAATTCAAATCGTATTTCCAGCTATGTTGCAGGTTCGTGGAGGGCAGTCGCATGTTGAAGCGGATGTCTCAATCTAACCTTGACTTGGTTTCGTAGTCGCCTCCGTTATTATAGTGATGTATGATTGGGGTGAGCATGATCATATCAAAGGACTGCTGATATCTTACAAGTATCTTCAGTACTTACATTCGGACAAGAGGTATGTCAATGCTATGACTGGAGCAGCCATCTCGCTAAGAATGGTTTTATAGGTCGAATTAGTTTGGGTGAGCAAAGTCTCATGTTAGAGGAACGCAATGAAAATAAACTCAATTATAGAGGCAACGCTGGTCCCTAATGACAGTTATGTATCTCGGTGTATGTAGCTTGTCTAACGCAGTTGCCATGTCGTGCTGACTTGAAAGTACCCTAGGTGCGCTACCTGGGAATCTTATCTGCTGCGTATGTTCGGAAGGCTAAACAATTGGTGTTGTACTAATCGTCCATCTCATAATCAGCCTGACCATCCCGAGTATGTCTTCTCAGTATATTCCATGTTTTTGTTTCTTCTGACCAACTCGGCATACAGGCGAGCTTCCGACCATCTCGCTGACAGATACAGTAAGTCTTCTGCACAGATGCCTACTATTCTCCTCCAATTAATCGGGGTGCCCTGTAGGGGTGGGTGTGGTTCCTTACTAAATTCAAGGTTCACTAATGACTGCTGTGCTATACTGCGACAGATGTGGGTCTCTTTGGAGTATATGCCACCCGAGGCTGATCACTGACTGGATTCGTTAGGCTTCATTATGTCCGGCGTCATAGATATTTGGATGAGTGTTTTGGTATTTTCAATGCTGTGGGGTGAGCTTTGTGAGACCTCAGTGACATTGACTTGACTGAAATATGCACCAAGTCATTATGATCACTCGGTTATATGCCATGTATCAACGATCCAGAAATATCCTGATATTTCTCATTGTTACCTTCCTGGTTAACAGCATGTTCTTTGGAGTGGTCGCCATATTGATAACGATGCATATGTCAGGGGGTACGCTTAATTGTCGATGACAAAAATATGCCACTTATTGGTGACTACTAGAGGAAGCCATTCTCTCCGGTACTTATCAGTGCTCGGTTGGAATTGCGGGACAGTTCGCGCTTCTGGATTCTATTGCTTGGATACTCGGAACTGTGTGGGAGGTCCTCACACTTTGTCTTTCAGTCTGGATTGTTGTTAAACACTTCCGTGAACTGCGGCAACATTCGGCAGGAGGGATTATTGCGGATTCTTTCACAGTGTTGATGAAAACTCATGTGCTTTACTTCGCGAGGTGAGCTCATATTGTAAATGTGGTCTTATTTTTTTCTGAAGGATCGGACGTGGTAGCTTTGTTGCTGTTTCTTTCCTCCAGCTCATTACTCAGTTCTCTCCTACATTCTTAACGGTATGTCAACCTTTCACTTGCCTATTCATGCGGCCACTGTTCATCATTTTTATAGGACCAATATTCCTTGAAAGCTCAGATTTATTTTGGCTTGCTCCAGATTTTGGAGGCCGTGCAATCGTTTGTGCTGGGACCACGCCTGATCCTTGGCGTTCGAGAATCTCACGCAAAGCTCGTGACCAATTCCGACACAGCAACTGCCATCACCTCAGTTGCTTTCCAAGAGCGCGTGCATATATCGACCGGCAACGGTGTATAGCGAGGGAGATGCTCGGTGGAGCTAACGGTTGTCTAGTGCTATGCAAGGAGCAGCAGGAGAATTCGGTTTCATTTATTCCCACTTTTGTCTTGGTGTCGGATTTATGTAAGTTGTGTGGTTTGCGAAGTGGACCCTTGTAAAGGAGATACTATAGGTCTGGGCAATGTAGTATTTATCGAAGTGGGTAGCTACAGGTCTTGATAATGTTTAAATCAATTCACTGGATATCGATTTCATCCCCACTGCCCACCCACACCTGTACCGACGTTATCCACTAGACCTTCTGTGTGATAACAATCATCCTATCATTGCCCGGGCAAACGCGCACCCAAGCAACGAGTTGTGCAACACTGCTGCAGTTCCTCCGGAATCCGACCTTGTCTTTTCGCCTCATTCAACGTCCTGTCCTTGTCTTCTACCCGACTCACGCCAACTGGCTTATAGAGGATCCACACAAGATGATTTCAAGGTGTGCAAGGCACGTCCGTGCACACATAGCTTAATGATGTGAAGCATACTTAATGAGTTGAGGTTAATTATTTGCTTGTGAAGCCTCTTACATTTTTTCGGCGAGGCGGAATATACGAATGAGAACTCATCTGAATTCTTTTAGGATTATGAAGCGCGATTGGGGGATACATGTAGCCTATTAAGCATTGTGCTATGAATGCGCTGAGTGAGCTTGAATGAAAAATAATTCTTGCGTCTTTTCTGTAGCTGAGAACCCAGCGCCTCGGGCTAGCCAGGAGGAAATTGAAGGGAACCGATCATCCAGGGTACTAACGTCTCAGCACCAAACATAAAGCGGCTTGTCTGTATAGTTCCAGAATGGTGACACTGACGCACCCAGGAACGAACGTGCAGTAGGTACCAGCACCAGCGATGGTGCAGGAGTGGAGCCTTTGCTGCTTGATATCAGGTTGTGGACGTGATGGCGACTTCGAGACAGTCGGAGGTGTCAATCTCTTGATGTAGCTGGTTGGTGACAGGAATCGCCTCCAGGACGAGGACTTGGAAAGCGATGACGTGGATGCGGCCAAGATATCTTGACAATGGCATCGAAGTTCTTAATTGATCATTTCGAATTTGGAAGGTGCATGCGAGATTAATGCTGCAGGTTGCGGTTGTACTCTGGGAGATTTGGGGGCATCGAAGAAAGAAAGGTTCTATCATTATGTAAGAGGTTTGTTGTTGGATACGATTTACAAGGGGCCTTGCTTTTTTACATAATAATACGGACGTCGATTTTCATTTCCTATTGCATAAATTCAAACCGTGTTAACTTATCGCGATCGGCACAACCAGTTGTAACATGGTCAGACCGCCGCCACGCATAACCGTTACACCAAAAGGTGAAATACTGAAAGCTTAGCTTTCAGTATCAGCGACGGTATATGTACTGATTATGAGAACTCAGGTAAGCCAGCGTGCTTACACCCTCCCACGCTATCAGATCTTTTTCCTCCCCCACCAGTCCTGCTCCCAATCGCTTAGGCACTGTGGTTTGTGTGGGAGTTTCTATCCGAAACGGGAGGGTACATATGTCCACCCCAAGGGCGAACCTTGGAATTTGCCCCGGAGACTGGTACAGTAATAACCAAGCACGGCTGGATGCTCTGACATTCAAAGATTACATGACCGAGGTCCGCAACTACTGGCTTCCTTCCGGTTGGGCGGACACGGTTCGTCGCAAGATGCTGGCGTCAACGCAGGGCCAACGACCCTTTCATGAGTGGGCGGTAGACTTCCAAGGACGGAACACCTTGTTACGGGGTACTACCTCTCATCTTGCGGACGCAAACATCTTGTACCACCTGGAGGCACACATGAACCCAGAGCTGGCGGCGGATTACCACGCTGAGCAGATCACCGAAGCTGACCTTCGCAAATGGATCGAGAAGGTACGCTTGCTTGATGAAAAACGCTTGCGATACCTGGTGAGGCAACGAGAGGCCGTTGAGACTGCCTTGCGTGCGGAACGCGCTCGCTCTGGTGGGGAGAAGAAACTCACTGCAGGTACACGTTTCAATGCGAAGCAAGGACAAGCTACGGCGAGCTCGACTGCCTCTTCTTCCAAACCCTTCACGCGTCTGCCTGCACTGACTGACAACGAACGGCAACTCCTGCGGGATAATGATGGGTGCTTCAAGTGCCGGGAGCCGTTCGCAGGTCACACGTCAAGTAATTGTCCTAAAGGTTTCCCCGACGGTAGCACCTACAAGACGTTGACGGCGGCGACAATCACCTCACGGAAGTCAAAGAAGAATAATGGTGTCGTCGCATCTATAGATGTCGAAGGAGAGAATACGGTCGCGGTCGTGATGCCGTCCGCGGTATTGGGAGATGGAACAGACTCTGAGGAGTGCGTGGCTCCTTTGCAGACTCCTCACTTTCGTTGGGATTGTCTTGTGACTGGGCCTGCCGTTTCTTCCCCTATCAGGATTTCTGCACTTATTGACCACGGTTCCTCTCTAGTTCTGATTGATGAGGCCCTGGCACGCAAACTTGGGCTACGCATGCGGCAACTGCACAAAGCACTCCCGATAACGCTCGCACTTTCGCAAAAACAAAAGCAAACTTTCGTTCTGTCGCAATACGTCAAAATTTCTTGTTGTTCGCCTGATCAGGCTTATATTTCGCGCTCCGTTCGTGCAATTGTGGCTCCGAACCTCTGTACTCCTCTGTTACTGGGAGGACCATTTTTGCAACATAATCGAATTGTTATAGATCATGAGCTTCGGACTTGTGTCGCGAAGGATGCTAACTATGACTTACTTAACCCACAGGCTGCGGCACAGACGAAGACAACAGTGTCGTCTTGGGGACCGGACTTGTTTTGGATGAAAAGGAGTGTGGTAAACGAACTAAATGACGTGCTTCCAGAACTGAAAACGATCGTGGACGGCGAATGCGAAAAAGTACGAGAGGTGGATGTCATTGGAGCGATACGGGCCAAGATCGACGGACTCCAGCAACAGGCGGGACTTGCAGATAAAGACATGGCTGTCAAAGATGAATTCCGCGATCGTTTTCCGGTGGACATCCCCCACAATGACTTGCTTCCTGATGATGTTCTCTTCCGTGTGCAACTTAAGGACGCTAATGAGATTGTTCAGAAACGCTCTTACGATTGTCCAAAGAAGTATCGGGCAGCCTGGAAGATCTTGCTTGACTCCCATGTCGAGAGCGGGTGATTGAGACACTCAGAAAGTGAGTTTTCATCGCCGGCCTTCATCATCCCTAAAGCAGACCCAACGGTCTTGCCGCGATGGGTAAACGATTTTCGACTACTTAACTTGAACACCGTACCGGACAACCACCCATTACCCCGTATCGACGAGATACTGAAAGATTGCGCTAAAGGAAAGTTTTTCGGAAAAATCGACATGACTAACGCCTTTTTTCAAACGAAGGTACACCCTGATGACATGAAGTATTTGGCGGTGCACACACCTTGGGGTAAGTATGAGTGGACCGTGATGCCCATGGGTGTGCGGAACGCACCCGCTGTGCACCAACGGCGGATGACTGCAGCTCTTCGACACCTCATCGGTCGTATCTGCCACGTTTATTTGGATGACATTATCATCTGGTCGCAGACACTCAAGGAACATGAAGCTAATGTTCGACTGGTGCTCGAGGCCCTTCGTGCAGCACATCTGTACTGCTCGACAAAAAAGACGTCCTTATTTAACACCGAAATTGACTTTTTAGGACACCATATTTCAGAACGTGGAATTGAGGCCGATAAATCCAAAATTGCGCGGATCTTGGATTGGCCACAGCCACGACGGGCGACTGACGTTCGAGCATTTCTGGGAATTGTCAGGTACCTTGCGGATCATCTGCCATCGATTGCTAAACACACGCTTGCGCTTACGCCTCTAACGACCAAGGCCGCAGACAAAGCTTTCCCTAAATGGACGGCTGAACATCAAAGAGCCTTCGAGGGGATCAAGGGGCTCGTGGTAAGCCCACAGTGTCTCACTACTATTGACCATGATACGCCAGGTGACAATAAAGTGTTTCTGGTTTGCGATGCCTCAGACTACGCAACTGGGGCTGTACTTTCATGGGGAACGTCACGAGAGTCGTCGCGGCCTGTTGCCTTCGACTCAACTCAACTAAACTCGGCACAACGCAACTATCCAGTGCACGAGAAGGAACTCCTTGCGATCATTCGTGCATTGAAGAAGTGGCGCCTGGACCTGCTAGGTATGCATGTCAATGTGTACACTGACCATTGCACACTGCAGAACTTCGAGCGGCAACGGGACCTATCGAGGCGTCAAGCTCGATGGGCGGAATACATGTTGCAATACGACATCACCATCAACTACATACGAGGTGACGAGAATTGCGCAGCGGATGCATTGTCAAGACGAACGGATACTACGATTGCGGATATCAGTGCGGCTGTACTAACGATCCATAGCGATACTGGACTTCGTAATCGCATCCTGAAAGGATATGGAGAGGACGACTGGTGCAAGAGACTTGATGGCCTTCTAGGATTGTTGCCGGGTCTGACACGCGACGAACATGGCTTCTTTTACATTGCAGGTCGCCTTGTGATCCCTCGGGTCGACAATCTTCGCGAACACCTGTTCCACACCGCACACGATGCAAGTGGGCACTTTGGTGCAGACAAGAGTTATGGCTTACTACGAGGCTCGTATTATTGGCCGAACATGAGACGAGACTTGACTGAATCGTACATCCCTTCCTGTGCGTCATGTATGCGGAACAAATCGAGAACAACGGCAACCGCAGGACCATTGCACCCTCTACCGGTTCCAGAGGAGCGTGGTGACTCTGTGGCAATTGATTTTGTCGGGCCTCTGCCTGAAGATCGTGGCTATAACATGCTGATTACTATGACGGACAGGTTGAATTCTGACATCCGGCTGGTACCATGTAGGGACAACATCTCAGCCGAGAGCTTTGCAACGCTGTTTTTTGACCATTGGTTCTGTGAAAACGGACTACCTAGGGAGATAATTTCGGATCGCGATAAGCTTTTCATGTCGAAATTCTGGCGCGCATTGCATAAACTGACGGGCGTTAAGGTCAAAATGTCATCAGCTTATCATCCAGAAATGGACGGCTCGAGCGAGCGCTCAAACAAAACGGTGACGCAATGCTTGCGATATTACGTAGATCGTAACCAAAAGAACTGGGTACAGGCGCTCCCTCGGGTACGTTTTCATATCATGAGCACCATAAACGCGAGTACTGGCTTCGCGCCTTTCCAGTTGCAGCTGGGGCGCTTGCCAAGGATGCTACCTCCCCTCGTGGAACAAACATCTACGTCTGAAGAACCAGAAGAAAAGCGCGCACGGTCGCTGCTGTCAAAGCTCAACTTCGATCTGATGGAGGCGCAAGACACCTTAATCGCTAGCAAGGCTGCCCAAGCAAACACCGTCAACAAGAGATGTGCCGCACACCTTGTCTTGCAACAGGGAGATCGCGTCATGCTAGCGACAAAGCATCGTCGGCGAGAATACATCCAGAAAGGCGACAAGCGCGTAGCAAAATTCATGCCAAGATATGACGGACCATACACAATCGTCGAAGCTCATCCAGAGAGCTCCACATATACCCTCGATTTGCCAAACTCACCCAACATCTTCCCAACGTTCCATGTTAGCCAACTGCGAGCATTCAAGCCGAACGATCCAACTCTCTTCCCCTCGCGAGAACATCCTAAGCCAGGTCCGGTGGTGACTGAAGACGGGCAACTTGAAAATTTCATCGACAGAATCTTGGACGAGAGAAGGGTCGGAAGAGGAAAAAAGTATCTGGTGCGGTGGGTTGGTTTCGGCGAAGAGGATGATGAATGGTTACCGCGACGAGACTTAGAGGACTGCGAAGCACTCGACACGTGGGAGAAAGAAAGGTCTCAATGATGGAGGGAAAGGGTGTAAGCATGACGCTTACATGACGCAACTTACGTCATGCTTACATGACGCAACTTACCTATGACGTCGGATGTCTGTCCTGCGCACTAATTCCTGATTGGACACCTCCTGGGACGTGGATCCCTATATATACAGCCTTCTATACGTACTGAGTGCTCATCGTACGATACCCCCCTTAATCTCATACGTTCATGGTCAGACCGCCGCCACGCATAACCGTTACACCAAAAGGTGAAATACTGAAAGCTTAGCTTTCAGTATCAGCGACGGTATATGTACTGATTATGAGAACTCAGGTAAGCCAGCGTGCTTACACCAGTTTTGCCAGCAACACTAAAAGTTGACGCGGAGTGAGTGGATTTCAGAATCGATCAGTGGAAGGTTTTTCCACCAAGAAAGGCCGTCAACGGATGGAGCTACTGACTGGTTATGCACCTGTAGGTCATCCGAGAGTTTTTCGCCATCATTATTGTGTCCCGTTTTTCAATGCCAAGTAAGACCCTTACTGTGAATCTTGAATGAATCATTCAAATTCATGGTGAGGGTCGCATCTTTGCGATTGCTACCTGCATAACCATTGGCAGGAGAAGGGTAAGGCATTTTCGCTCCTCTCTTGTTGGACACAGACAGCTTCGCTGTCGAGCAGATGGCGAAATAACACGCAATACTAACGCGGGATGGTATATCATGGTGACTCACGACGGATGGATCACGCTGACGAACCTGACGCTCGTGGAAAAACACATCATCACCGTGACCAACACGGAAGAGCATGAGCGAAAATCCTGGAGTTCTACCAAGTTCTGTTCTGTCGTGGACCAGTTTTACCAGACCGCTTGGCAAAACCTCCGAGTTCTGCCAACAACACAGTACCCCAGTAGGTAATCATCAACTTCACCATTTAAACTGCTTCGTTTTCTGATTCTGAACAGTCGCGTGTGTCCCATTTCTCTCGTCAGGTTTCTTACAGCTTGTCGATACCTTCGTTGAAATGAGAATCGATTTTATTGCACTATACTTTTTGTGATCATGATGTTTGCCCGTGTACCTTTTTGGAAATTGCCGCCGGCATCAACTATTCTTGTAAACAATCGGACGCGTTTTGCGCGTGTTGCCTATCGCTCACTGGCATACTCGACAATGGGCAGCACAGAGCCCACGACGCCACACGAGGAGCATCGATATCTCTCCCTCGTCCGCCGCGTCATAGACATAGGCGAAGTTCGCCCAGATCGCACTGGCACGGGCACCCTCTCTATCTTTGCACCCCCCTCTTTCCGTTTCTCTCTCGCAGATGACACGCTCCCGCTCCTCACAACAAAACGCACGTTCCTACGCGCCATCGTAGAAGAACTTCTCTGGTTTATCCGAGGCAGCACGGACGCCCGAATGCTCTCGCAAAAGGGCATCAAAATATGGGACGGAAACGGAAGCAAAGAATTTCTCGAGAAGCGCGGTTTGGGACACAGACGGGAGGGTGATCTTGGCCCCGTATATGGGTTTCAATGGAGACATTTTGGCGCAAACTATGTCGATTGTGATACGGACTACACCGATCAGGGCGTCGATCAGCTGAAGGAGTGCATTCGGAAGATCAGAGATGATCCGACTGATCGACGAATAATCTTGAGCGCATGGAATCCAGCAGGTGAGTTTACTTCGGTTTATTGGTCATACGTGCGCCGATCTCATACCTCAGCTATACCGCTCATGGCCCTTCCACCATGTCATATGATGTGCCAATTCTACGTGCATCTCCCCGTTACACCCGATGCTCCTAAACGCCTATCATGTCTCATGTACCAACGCTCAGCCGACCTTGGGCTCGGCATCCCTTTCAACATCGCGTCTTACGCGCTCCTAACGCACATGGTTGCGCACGTTACGGGGACCAAACCCCACGAACTCATCATCCAACTTGGAGATGCGCATGTTTACCGCGACCATGTCGATGCCCTTGAAATACAACTCAAACGCGAACCAAGATCGTTTCCAAAAGTTAAATTCAGAAGGGACATAACTGACATTGACGGATTCGATTCGGAAGACATTGTGGTTGAAGGGTACGATCCTCACCCAACGATAGCAATGAAGATGAGTGTGTAGATGCAAAACCGTAGAATGCGTTACCCTACTGCTACATGATACCAAGTTATTTGTCGAAAAAAGAATGGTTTATGAGTTAATGGCGGCCTGGAGCCGAAGGCAATCCTCTGCGCTACGCCGCATTCGTCGTGCGCGTTTCATGGATCTTAAGTCAGACGAGTATGTCAAAGTGAAATGACAAGCGCCCTGTCAGGTACCTCGAAACGGAGAGCATCCACTTGATATTGTTTGTAATAAAACGAACGTCAACAGATGTCAGACACGCATGCGAGAAACAGCAGGAAACCTGATGTACGCAGAGAAAGAATAATATAGACCCTTACAAGCAATTAGATCGATAAAACACGCAATCAGGAATGATGCGGTACAAATGAGATATAGGAAACATCGAAACATCCTTGGTAAAGTAACATTACGAGGCAGCAAGCTGACCAGCAGTGGGAACAACAGGACGAGCGCGGCGGATGCACCAGAATGCGAGGCAAAAATTGCTCCAGCAACCGTAGTTTTCTTCTGGAGTAGGTTGTTTTGTCGTCTGCACCCAAGTCTGAATCTAAGGCCGTGACATCGAAAGTGGCTGCGCTGTAGGCTGAGTTATCGTTGAGGATGACTGACCAGTTTGAGTGCTAGTCTTCACAGGCGGACGCCCTACGTAGATCCTCTGGAGATTCGGTAATGTATGTAGCAGAACGAGGGACACCTGATACAGTGCTTACACTTTTTCCCCCCTCCAGCTGCGACTGTCACGGGCTGCGGGCCAGTGTATTGTGCAAAGAGACTGTGCTTGGGACGTGGTTGCAGCGCGGTGGACTCATTTTCTGGCAAGTGGCGTCGAGAAGGGACAGTAATAGTATTCCAGAAGCGCTGAGTGGGAGATAGGTTGTGATTCCGGGAACGACGATAGGGTCCTGAAGATGGTGCCGAAGGATGATAGGGCTGGTCAGTTTGTTCATCATCAATACTAGTGTTCCAGTATGCACAACAAAACACAAGGTTTACCTGAAAGCAATCACCGTATGAAGTATCCGACTCGTCGTCGGTGAACACATCGCTCCTTGATTGAGGATTTGTAACATCGACCTGTGTTAGTTCCGTGAGTAATGGAAGGAAGGCGGTCCGATGAGAGAGTACTAACGTCGAAGCAAGATGGTGTTGGTGACTGGGGTTGAGTTTCCTACTGTATAGCTTGTCAACTTGCAGTATGGGCGTGCAAACACGTACTGTAAGCTCAGGGACCATGTCTTTTGCCACCCACTGAGTGAATTTCTTGTCAAGTCCGCTACTTGCTAGGTATCTCCCATCTCGAGAGAACAAGGCCCGGCCAATATGCAGCGAAGAGGTTGGCGATCAATGAATGGCTGACGGAGTAATGGTTCATAGGACTCTGTGTCCCATAGTTGTGCAACACTTGGCTGGCCCACGCAGGCCAGTACATTGTGTTTGGACAACGACGTAACACTGGCCCCCTGTTCTTCGATGGGGCCGAGAACGAGCTCGCCTGTTTTTGTATCCCAAATGCAGATCGTCTCATTCAACCCGCCTGATGCGATTTTGTCACCTGAAGGTGAATACACCAGAACATTCACCCAACGCTGCCCCGTCTTGATCGGGTCCATCTCGGTTTGTCCGCTGTCTAGTTTTCGGATTAGGATTGTCCCATCTCTGGACCCACTTGCAATATGGTCTCCGCTGGGTGACCACGACAGTGACCTTACTTCCCGGCTATGACCCGTCCAAACGTCTTCGATCATCTTTCCACTGTCGGTGTCCCACCGCTGAACGCTTCCGTCCATCCTTCCACACGCAATTGTCTTTCCGTCCGGTGAAAGTGCTAATGCATGTATGCAACCTCCCTTGCCTGTCCATGGTTGTCCGACAAGAAGTCCCGTGTCGCAGTCCCACTTGCGCATCGTGCCGTCCAGCCACTCACGATGTGGTTATTGTCGTGCAAGAAGACAAAAGCCCAAACGTAGTCCTCGTGGCCTACAGATTCTTGCTTCGGAGCTGACTTTTGGGTTTGAGTTGGGTCCTGAGCTTCTTCAGTAGCCGGCATAGCAGGGACTTCAGAATCAGAAGTCATAGCTTCCTCGATGATAGGCGTCGCAAGGAATTCGGCAGACATAGCTCGTTAATGTGAGGCTTCTTTGCGCTTTGTCTGACTAACTCGGTTCATGATCAAAAAGGACGGGAACAGTTGACCAGTACTCACTGCACTGCTTGTTCTACTTGTTCCTCGCTGGTAGCAAGCAAACAACGAGGGTGGATCTTATGTGCATAGCAAGCATGGATTCCATGAGGCAGCGCTACGTAACAGGTATGGTAATTCACTCAATTCAAATCATGCTAGCGTGGCGAACATGTCACGGGTCATTCATGAAGACTCCCTGCATCTGATCCAATAGCGACTCTGCCAAATAATCTCCTCTGCCTCGATGTTCGCCCCGCGTGTTGCCATCACGGGGGCCATAATCTAGCTCACCAAGTTCGGCTTCCTTCACTGCAACTCGAGGCCTTTAAAATGTTCTCCGGGATGAGACAGGCGACCATTATGCATTATGAACTGCCCCTTTTTCAATTTGAACACTGCTTCTTAAGCTTTCAATGTCATGATACATGCACGATTCGGAATACAATGTTTGCTTACGGTCTGAGCCGGACGGCACTTCACGCACCCGATGAAATTAATGTGGCCATCCGAACCATGGCGTTGTCTCTAGTTCAGTCTCTCAACCTAAGCTTCTAGTCCTTGAAGAACCGAGCACAGGAACATAGAAGTCGCACAACTGGAATCATACTGTAACTTACTTAAAGGTCAGTGGCACCGTAGTCAGGATATGATATCCTCAGGCTCTTGCGCATATATACACTATATATTCGTTGTATGATCTACGCCTTGACTCAACTTTTCGATCCTGCGTTGCAATGCTTTTAATTTAGAGCAGAACGAACGACTTCTTAGCCTACCAGGGCCAAGCTCTTCACAGGAACTGGATTTCGGTGCGACATGCTAAGTGGAAGTGCACTCAACGTCCTCACGCAATTGTCACGTTCATCGCAAATCGTGTCTTGTCACATGAGGTGTTACGCCAGATCAGCGTCCAATGGGCAACTTCATTCTGACCCACAAATCATCGACATCAGTGGAGCGATCACCGGCACCTCTGGCTCCGAGGCAACAAATTGGAAATTAGTACAGATTCAAGTCTAAATTGGGTGTCTATATCGTGGAAGTATACTACAATCTCGAAGTCTGGAATAATATAAGTCCTTGGGAACAGGTTCCGCGTGGTCATCACTACATGCAAAGTCGTTAGAATGGTTTCATTAATAAGGTGGCAGGACGCACGGAATCGATCATATACCAATGTGCACGAACACTATGCGCTGCGCCAAGGGAATCTCCCTATCACTAGCCAACAACTGCAGCGCTCCGTGCAGCGCTCGCGCAGCTCGTTTGGAATTCATAGTGCCATCCCCGCACAAGTTTGTGTAAAACGCCGTGACTAAACGCTCCACAGTGCGATCATCGACCTTCCATAACGTCCCGACGACGCTCTTGACCCCGGCGAATTGCAAGCCAGCCGCTAGGTGTATCACTTCGTCGGGCGTGCTGAGGTCACCGACTGCGGTTTCACAGGCAGAAAGGAATGCAAATTGGATGCCGAGACAGATCCATCTGAGCGATATCGAGGAGCGAAAGCGGCTGGTCACGCATAAGAAAGGCCGACTGGAAGGGTTCGTCAAATCTCTGCGTCCCGTGACACGCGAGATGGAACCAAGTATTATCCTGCAATGCGCTCAATGCTCTTGATTTCGTGGCATCAACGCTGGTTATCTTGGAGAAGGAAACGGCTGGGGGAGGCGGCAAGAGTGTCCGGACCAATTCCAGTTCAGGCTCCACAGCATCCAAAGTGAATACGGCACCGGCAGGGTGATTTTGACCAATGGCAACAAAGGGCACAGACGGGGACCTGTCATGACTCACGCGAGCCTTAATCAGCGCGGTGAGCGATGGGGTGTATGATGAGATGTAGTGGCGTGAAAGGGATCCTCCATCTTTCCTGTATTCGCCAGCAGCATGTAATGGCAAGAAATTGAAGAAAGACGTCGGACACCACCATATTCGAGAACTTTGTCGTGCAATTCCGCCCAGATTGTTGACCACTGGCTGGACAACGATTTTCCACAACTCTCTCAAAGCTTCCATCAGCGCTCGTTGCTTCCCATTGGGTCCGGCATCTTTGTCAACTGCCTCTCGGAACGCGAGTACCAATTCGACGAGTTTTCCCAAATTGGTAGGGAGTTGAATGCTAGTAGGATCTTGTTCGTGCGGGATAATGATAGCATCGCAAGACGATCTGCTTGCGATGAGCACGATGATGGGTCCATCACGACCTGCATGTTGAAGATCGGAGAACAAGGGGGGAAGTAGGAAGCGAGAGAAGCCTTCAATCTTCCGGATGTCCTCTACTGTTCCATTCCAGTCCTCCACTAGACATCTGTATCGAGTTTCTTCTGCTTCTACAACAACTCTTGAGGTGCCTTCTGAATGACTCGCAGGAGGCCTATCAAGGAGGGAGCTGAGGTCTCTGAATTTCTTCATCAAGGTCACTGCATGATTGCCACAACTCTGGAGGGTATCAAGAGGCGTGCGGAGTCGCGCCATCTGGGTCCAGATGATAGTCCTGCCTTGCTCCAACAGCTCAACAGCGCGACGCACATCGCCACTGCGAAGGGCGCAAGATGCAGCATTCCACAGGCAAGTGTACTTGGGAATTCCTTCATGGCATTATGACGAGACGACACAGAGGCTGTCACAGACACGTAAGCGTCCAGGAGTTGCATAGAGGTCGCATAAGCCTCCAGTTGAGTGCTATGCGAATGTTCACTAGCATGGCGCACCCAACGTAGACTCGCCCGCAGGCGGGACCGCAAGCCTGCAGAGACAATATTTGTTGCTGCCTTGATATGTCGCATGGCAGCATCCAGACGGTCTGTATTGTCGCCCGCGACGGTGCCGTCAGGCCCTGAATGATGGAATAATAGATAGACCTCAGCTAGCGACTGATGGACTACCAATTGACGAGGATCATGCTGGCTCAACAGAGTCAATGCACAGAGTAGATTCTCTCGGGACTCATCGAGGTCCTCTCTATTGCGTTGGTGTTTAAAGCGGGAGGAGAGTTGAGCAGCGAGGTTGTGTAATGACGCAGACCGATGTGTGTGACCGACCGGGCGCAAAGCCAGCGCTTCTCTCTGAAGTGCGATAGCCTGATCCAAGTCTTCGTCGTTGCCTCTGTGCTCAAAGCGGGAGGAGAGTTGAAGAGCGAGGTTGTTTAATGACGCAGACCGATCCGTGTGACCGACCGGGTGCAAAGCCAGCGCTTCTCTCTGAAGTGCGATAGCCTGATCCAAGTCTTCGTCGTTGCCTCTGTGCTCAAAGCGGGAGGAGAGTTGAAGAGCGAGGTTGTTTAATGACGCAGACCGATCCGTGTGACCGACCGGGTGCAAAGCCAGCGCTTCTCTCTGAAGTGCGATAGCCTGATCCAAGTCTTCGTCGTTGCCTCGGTGCTCAAAGCGGGAGGAGAGTTGATTCGCGAGGTTGTTTAATGACGCAGACCGATTTGTGTGACCGACCGGGCGCAATGCCAGCGCTTCTCTGTGAAGTGCGATAGCCTGATCCAAGTCTTCGTCGTTGCCTCGGTGCTCAAAGCGGGAGGAGAGTTGATTCGCGAGGTTGTTTAATGACGCAGACCGATCTGTGTGACCGACCGGGTGCAATGCCAGCGCTTCTCTGTGAAGTGCGATAGCCTGATCCAAGTCTTCGTCGTTGCCTCGATGCTCAAAGCGGGAGGAGAGTTGAGCAGCGAGGTTGTTTAATGACGCAGACCGATCCGTGTGACCGACCGGGTGCAAAGCCAGCGCTTCTGTGTGAAGTGCGATAGCCTGATCCAAGTCTTCGTCGTTGCCTCGGTGCTCAAAGCGGGAGGAGAGTTGATTCGCGAGGTTGTTTAATGACCCAGACCGATCCGTGTGACCGACCGGGCGCAAAGCCAGCGCTTCTCTGTGAAGTGCGATAGCCTGATCCAAGTCTTCGTCGTTGCCTCGGTGCTCAAAGCGGGAGGAGAGTTGATTCGCGAGGTTGTTTAATGACCCAGACCGATCTGTGTGACCGACCGGGTGCAATGCCAGCGCTTCTGTGTGAAGTGCGATAGCCTGATCCAAGTCTTCGTCGTTGCCTCGGTGCTCAAAGCGGGAGGAGAGTTGACCAGCGAGGTTGTTTAATGACCCAGACCGATCCGTGTGACCGACCGGGTGCAAAGCCAGCGCTTCTGTGTGAAGTGCGATAGCCTGATCCAAGTCTTCGTCGTTGCCTCGGTGCTCAAAGCGGGAGGAGAGTTGATTCGCGAGGTTGTTTAATGACGCAGACCGATCCGTGTGACCGACCGGGTGCAATGCCAGCGCTTCTCTAAGAAGTGCGATAGCCTGATCCAAGTCTTCGTCGTTGCCTCGGTGCTCAAAGCGGGAGGAGAGTTGATTCGCGAGGTTGTTTAATGACTTGGACCGATCTGTGTGACCGACCGGGTGCAAAGCCAGCGCCTCCATCTGATGTGCGATGGCCTGATCTAAGTCTTTGTCATTGCCTCGGCGCTCGAAGCGAGTTAGCAGCGATGCAGACAGATTGCATAGCAATTGCCCTCGGCTAGCATGCCCGGTGTTGTAGTATCTCAGTGCATCATAATGAAGCGATATCACTTCATCTAAGGCACCGGGTTCATCTCTCTGGCAGCACCACTCTGCTTGATCAGCAAGTTGATTTGGCGATAACGGAAACATGGATGTGGCGGGCCGCTCCTGCCCGATCTCATTTGCATCGATCCTTCCAGCAGAATGCAGAGCCCGCATTTCCATTGCGATCAAAGCTGCTCTGTAAATGTGGTTGTTGGCGTGGCAGACTTCGAGAATTTCGCTCAGCAATCCTGTAGCTGCGTCAGCATCCGTTTCACATCCCCATTTCGCGAACCGCGAGAGCAAAGCGATGGCAAGATGGAGCTGCGTGGCGCTTCGGTCCGGATGATCAGTGGCGCGCGAGTCGAGGGCTTCTTGAAAAAGAGAGATAGGGATGTCGAGGTCGATGTATCTTCCGTCCGCTTGGCAACTAACAAACTTTGCCGTGGCCAGATTGAACAGCGCTGCAGGGTGGTAGGGATGATCCATGGGACAGAGATCCGAGGCTCGTCCAAAGTGCTTTATAGATTGTTCGAGATCCCCGCTGTTCTGCGTCCTGCGGTATCGTGCGAGAAGACGGTGTCCGGCGTCTGTCATCAGTGCTAATGCTTCCGTATCCCGGCATGTAACCTACAATTTGCAGTCCTCAGTATTACAGTGCTAGACTATATTTATCACTCACTGGAATAAGGAGATGCAGAACTGCGGCCTCGTTTCGATCACAAAGTTGCTGCTCCACTCTCATGAACAGTGAAGTGCAAGCTGATACGACTTCATCCTGCTTTGGCTGAAATATGATGGCTGTCATGCTCGTCAGAATCTGTCAGGCGTTATTTGCAATAGACGATACTGACGATGCGATTTTTCGCTGCGCTCCAGTAATTCTCCGACGGAGATTTCGAATGTACGGAGGAGTTCTCCGTGACAGACCATGGGACCCAATTCGAATGAGGCATACACGCTGACCCGAACTTTACAAGAAGGATCGCATGGCCTAGACTCTTTCTCAATGCCTGCAGGACACAGCAGGTTAAGGACGACTTACAGCACAATGCACTCGTGCCATTCGACGACGGCCTGGTCTATGTTTACAGATTTGTTGCTTGTCTGGCATTCAGCGCCGTCATTTTTGACCACGACATGGAAGCCAGCGGGGATCCGTCGGAGACCAAGAGTGAGATCAGTTGCGTGAATGGCTTAGGGGAAATCATCAATATGAGCCGAGCGGAGATAGATATCACATACCAGTGATGACGACTTGTTGCACTCCACCGAGTTGCATCTCTCCCGGGTCCTGGGCGGGTTCCTGATGGCTTGGCTCCTCACTAAACAAGCACGTTGTCAGGCATGTGGATGATCGGTGCTTCACATACTTACTCGTCCTGTTCTTGCCTGGAAATGCGATTAAGTCCATGCACGTGTTATATGACACACAGACGTACGATCGTGGACGTTTTGAACTCTTCGTCTTGTTTTCGCCATGGCTGCTTGACGACTTACGCTTACGTTTTCTCCCTTGCAAGGGCTCAGTACTGGTAGCGGAATTCTCTACTAGAGGAGTTGTGGAAGGTTCACCCGATGACGCTGAAGAAAAGTCAGAGTCTGATTCTGATGAGCCTGAAGACTCGAAGGTGACACGTCGACGGTGGACCATCATGAAAATGATGGCTGAAGGATGATTCAAACTAACACTTGAGAGTAAGGTATGTGCTGGAGGTCAAGAAACAAATACTGCAGCATCTGTAACGTCCTGAAGGATTATAACGGAGGGAAACCACAGCATACACATGGCATCCACGTTGTGCAGTGCCGATGCCATCAACAGGATAGAAGGGACTCGCAGAATCCACTCATAGCCTCATTTTCACAATCAAGCCATCGGATTTGTACAGCAGAGGCATGTTGTATACGTGTCAAGGCAGCCCATATACGAGAAGGCCGCGAGGAGCAAAGCAAGTGTTTACATACGATTTTCACCAGCAGCATTTAATTAAATTTTCTACTCCGAGTCGGAGTCTGGACCAATCAACATCAAGAAACCCACAGCCATGATCTCGCGAAGCACGGAATTTGAATTTCAGCAGATGTAGTGCGTCTAATTTGGCTCCTCATGTGGATGATCGATCGATCCGTGCTTACTCGTCATGTTTTTGCCTGAAAATGATGCACGTGCTATATATAACACAGAATTCCACTGAAATAAAAGTAAACGAGATTATTCAACTGCGGTCGGAATTCCTTTGAATTACTTTAAATTTTCCATCATGTTCCATTGATTATCTTGAATTCAGTCAACCTCAAGATACACAAATATCAATTACATTGTACTAATTCAACAAAAATGCCGCCATCGAAAGACGTCAAAAAGATCAGCGCACCACTATGTACAAACGACTCATCACATATAACTTCAGAAGTAGTGATGTGCCGGCCCGGCTATGGCCTGGCCTGGGGCGGCTTGGGCTTTCGAAAATGCCAGGCCGAGCCATGAGCAAACATAGGCATTCATGTGGATTATCTTTTCCATCGGAGGCCAATTTTTGACATGGCCAGCGACAATGCGGGGGGTGTGAGGAAACTTTGCGGCGAATTTGCGAAATATTCTCGACTGCATTGGAGCGAATGGTAGAGCGGACAGGTATAAATGGGGAGTGCTGCGTAAAATGGTGGGTGCGAAGGTGCGGATGAAACGCAGGGTATCCCTGATAGCGTCACTAACATGCGTAAACTCGACATGACCCTACAACCACCCCACTACTCGTAAGAATTTGTTGGGAAAAGAATGAGCTTGAGCTATGCACCAAAAACCAATCTGCAACACATGAGAGGGTCACTGCCGAGCCACCGAGGCTTCTCATCAGAGCCAGTGCTTCCAGCCACCAAAGAAGGCGCTCTCCATCGAAGAAAGCCTCAACTTCCTTAGCGAGCGGTGATTCGAAAGATGTAGAGCCGACATGAGTCCCCCAAAACCGACATGAGTATGATAGCTCAGCTGGAATGGATTCTTCGACTCGTTTCTCCAAATCAGGGACGGAAGAGTTGGGCAAGTACGAATTCTCTAAGGAGCAGATATTGAAGCGAAGCCCGCCCTTCGAGTCACCCATGACCCGAAGCGAGGCAAAGGCAAGATTTCTATGCGCCGCTGATGCATCAACAAAGAAGTCATGGCTCCGCGATTCGTCTGTGAGGAAGTCGTAGAATGATGCGTGAAGGGGACGTATGGGAATATCAGAATCTGAGGTGCTGGAGACAAGCGAGCCAAGATGCCCCATGAGCAACTTTACGTCGTAGCGGTCATCATCACATGGGAAACACCGTCGCATCGTATTCAACACATTGATGGGAAGTGGTTCCGACAATGCAACCCATCACGGACCGAAAGATAGGAATCGCCTCCTCATGCATGTGCTTCGGCATGATATCTGCCAAGATGTGTTGGTACATCTCATCCAGAAGATGTACGCCTTTGGCAGATGTTTCAGTGGAAACGGCGCATCGGGCCTCAGCTCAGGACCTGCGCACGAATGTTAGTCACATACAGAAGAGACATAGATGGTTTGTACATTCGCAATCGTGCTGGCAATGGAGTTGAATGCCTTCAAGGGTTTGAGCAACGTGGAGAACGTATCGATTGTATCAGAAGCAGATGGTAGGCTGTTGATTGCAGAAGAAGCATCTTGGAGTATTGTTGGAACCTAGTGAGCATGAGTAAAGACGCACTAGTGCTCCCAATCCATCTACAAGTCTTGAGGATACCCGCCAGGAAAACGCAAATAGAAACTCACGATATAGCAGACGACATCTCATTGGTCAGGTATAGAAGTCTGGAAGGCAATATATCAAATGGTCCATGCTCGCTTTTGTTTGCAGCAATACCTTGATAGACACCAAATGAAGTGTCGTTTGGGACGGGAGACATATGAGATCATGGCAAATGGTTGGATGCGGTAGAAGAGGGAAGGATGACATGGCGTCAGTAATGTTGAACGTTGATGTTGAACCTTCAACAAAAAGTCACGTGAGCCAAACAAAAACAAATACACGCAAATGTTGGACTTGAGTTGTTGAATTTGTTGCTCACTATATCGTGCCTGTAACGCGGCACTGTCAAGTCTGATGCAGCCTCTATACCCTGTACTACCACATGCCGCGTCACCTACTTCCATATATTCATGGGATGAGCTTCTCGATCATGGAGATAAGTCATTTAGTGCGTCATTTAAATTCATTTCTCATTCATGCACATGTACTAACATCTCTTGTCCTCAAGTTCGAATTTCACTTTTGGCACTCCTGTTTCCTTGTTGGCGCCTCTCCGTCCATCCTCCCTGCGCAGATCATCCATGTTGACCCTTGCGAGCTCTTGTGTCAGTTGGTATTATTAATTTGTACTTACTAGTACATGTTTTTAATGCAATTATTCTATCGTCTGAGCAGTATAATGAAATTTGTTGAAATACCTTCGAATACGAGTAGTTTACTGAATTCCTTGGTTTTTAATGCGAGTTTACCAAATTCTGATGCAAGTTCCTGAAATTACCTTGATTTCGTAAAGGAGCTTTTCCCTGATGTATCATGTATCGATATGCTTCGATGGCTTCTGGAAGTCTACCTGCCCGAAGGAGCACATTGCACCAATTCTGATGTGCAGTTTGCCACAAGGACTTGAGGTCCCACCCGAATAACTAGAAAAAGCATGATCGGGCGTGAAAAATGTTGAGTTGCATTGAAATCAACCCACCACCACGAATATATCATATCTAGAATGGATGGCCGACATAGACGAGAAACTGATAGTGTTCACGGCAGCAGCGAAGTGGTCAGCCGCTTCGTTGTGACGTGCGTCATCTAATGCATTCATTCCTAGTTGGATGTGTAGATAAGCCTAAAGTGCGAGATTCGCAAAATCAGTATCGACGCACGAATCTGGAATTGACCGTGTCAGGAGTACTTACTTCCGCGATGCCACAGGCAAGAGAATTTGGATTGGGACGAGTGGTAGCTAGCTCTTGGACCCGCAAAATTGCCTCGTCACGTTGATTTGCATTGAAAAGGGCGATGGGCTGACAGCTGTCGTGTAAGTAGCGAGTACGTGAGACGCAATGAACATACCTTGATTGAGAGTAGAAGACGAGTTTTATTCAAGTCTGCATCCACGTACATGAACGCGATATCAAACACTTTCATTGCATCTTCGAACTGTCGTTTTCCACAGAGAGCGATGCCCTTGGAGATACAGCCCATCAAGGATGGCTGAATACTAATGCTCTATATCGCCATATAAGTTAGTCTGCGTTACAAAGGTCGCGACGGAACGGTGCGACTCACTTTCAGTGCATCATCAAGTGCGCGGTCCCAGTCTGAATTCCTTGCTTTGACAAACTAGCGATTCGCATATGAATTGTAGTCTTTGGAATCAGCGTTGATCTCTTGGATGAGTAGCCGGTCAGCAGTAGGCAAGTCCTCAGTTACGCATGCATTGCGGGCTGTCGTGTTGATGGCGAGGATCTGAACCACGCATGGTTAGATTGCATGATAAGAATGAAGGCTAGAAACAAGCCTCGCAATCAGACTATTGAGCCTTGGCATCAAGATTGAGGATCAACAGGCAATGGGACGAGCAAATAATGGAACTCACATTATCTGCTAACAAGGGAATGGGGGTTCAACTTTGGGAAGATCATACAGCTGAGAAGACTCGTCAGCACTCAGCAAAGATAAGGCAGAGCGTGATACCGCATTTGAAACACTGCTTGGTAATTTACTCCGTCCGACATCCTTGCCTCTAGTTCCGTTATGTTGCGAAGCCTCAAGCCACCAAACATCTTTGGTCAATACTCCGATCTCTGAGGACAATGCGCAATGCACGCGCATGATCCAGGACACCACGCTGTATACCACAGATATTAGCGTGCACTTGAATCATAACCTCGGAAAACATAATTCCCGCTCACATATGTCATTCCAGCAAGGAAAGAGGTCGGGTCGCCCTTCTAAAAGGCAGGTAAGGTGTATGCGACATGCCAGCATCATATGCAGGGTATCTGCTCGAGACACGATGTGCTGAACTTTCATGGACGTCAGATTTAGGGTAGAGGAACAGTTCAGCGACGCTCACCAGCAAAAAAGTTTTCAAGTCAATTGATCCGCCCTCGACTTCGGAGCAGGACATCTCTTGCTTTTGCGATCTCCTTCTCCTGCTCTTCTACACCCTTCGCACCTTGTCCCCGTGTTCAATTGTCAGAAAAATTTAAGACTAGCTCGCTTGCTGATAAGTTGTGGTGTATAAGGGCCTTTTGTAGAATTGATATTGTAAATAGGTAGCAGATCTGCGCGTGGAAGAGAATTGACGATCGCAGATTTACTTGAACGAATTGATCAACGTTAAAAACGTTAAAACGTTAACGATCGAGCGTCGTCCAATTTGACATGTCGAAGCCGTGAGAAACATTCACTTGATCGAATCTAGCCGGACGTGCGCGCACTCACTCGATGAAATTAATGACATCAGGAATTTGACCCGAGAATGACAAAGATTTAGCTACATTTGTCTAAGCTACAATACCAAGAATATATATCACAATTGCAGATCACATAACAAAGGAATAGATAGCTAGACTACTTTGGTGATATCTCCCACACCTATAATATTGGCAGACCTATAATACCCACTTGTCATATACTAGCACACTGTTGTAGTATTGTCAAGTGTGTCTATCTCTACATAGGTGGCCTCTGATTGCAGGATCCACAATCAACGACTATATGCTAGGGTGTGATATTACATTGTAACCTATAGCATAATGTTTGTTTTCTGCAAAAGATATCTGGCTTTAGATAGGTAGCTTCCGATGGGGAGATCTGCAATCACTGGCTGTGTGCCACGTGATGACATTCAGCTGTCATACTATAGCACACTGTTGCATTATTGTCAAGTGTGTCTATCTCTACATAGGTGGCCTCTGATTGCAGGATCCACAATCAACGACTATATGCTAGGGTGTGATATTACACTGTAACCTATAGCATAATGTTTGTTCTCTGCAAAAGATATCTGGCTTTAGATAGGTAGCTTCCGATGGGGAGATCTGCAATCACTGGCTGTGTGCCACGTGATGATATTCAGCTGT
This sequence comes from Suillus variegatus, assembly GCA_016647645.1. Classification (NCBI taxonomy): domain Eukaryota; kingdom Fungi; phylum Basidiomycota; class Agaricomycetes; order Boletales; family Suillaceae; genus Suillus; species Suillus variegatus. Next base: position 75,876 of record JABBWF010000196.1, read on the forward strand.
CATACTATAGCACACTGTTGCATTATTGTCAAGTATGTCTATCTCTACATAGGTGGCCTCTGATTGCAGGATCCACAATCAACGACTATATGCTAGGGTGTGATATTACACTGTAACCTATAGCATAATGTTTGTTCTCTGCAAAAGATATCTGGCTTTAGATAGGTAGCTTCCGATGGGGAGATCTGCAATCACTGGCTGTGTGCCACGTGATGACATTCAGCTGTCATACTATAGCACACTGTTGCATTATTGTCAAGTGTGTCTATCTCTACATAGGTGGCCTCTGATTGCAGGATCCACAATCAACGACTATATGCTAGGGTGTGATATTACACTGTAACCTATAGCATAATGTTTGTTCTCTGCAAAAGATATCTGGCTTTAGATAGGTAGCTTCCGATGGGGAGATTTTCAATCACTGGCTACGTGCTGGGCGATGATATTAAGCTATAGCGTAATGTTGAGCTTTTCACAAATAAATCTACTGTTACATATGGTGCTCGAAAGCCTCAATCAATGATGCCGATGTTACTTCAGAAACTCAATTGTCTAATATTGGAAGGCATCCACCAACTGCTTTATGATTGACAGACAGAATTACAGATAGAACAGTACAAAATAAATGAATTAAGTAGTATTAATATTGGCTCGCGCTTGCAAGGTAGCGCGTTTTGCCCGAATTTTAAACAGCGCACTGTTTTTGCTGATATCGCGCTGCGAAGATGAAGAATTTGGGAAAATACGGCTGTGTTAAGGTGTTAGCACGGAGAGCCTATGACTAGATGAATCACTAACCGTGTCCACCAAGTCATGAGGTCGATGACTTCCTCACTTTCATCAGGATCCTCTAACAGGTCGAGGATGCTGTGATAAAAATTTTCCGAGTCCGTCACCGTGTCCGTGCGAGAAAATACAGACGATGAACTCAACGAAAACCGAACCTCAATGAACAATCAGCAGTGCAAAGCGTACTTTATGAAATCTCCTACATACCTGTGTGGCAATATAGGCCAATGATCCTTTGGTTACAGACTTCATGCCATGTAGGTAAGCGTTGCCGGAGTGCGTCGCTTTTGGCTCCTTATCCACCGAACTTGGGGATGTAAATACATGTTTGAAACCCTATCAGGGGAGATGACTGAGAGGTGTTCATCGCCAATAGAACGGACTTACACATATAAGTATATCGCTCTTTAATAAGCCCTTCCATGGATCTTCGGGGTCATATTCATATCCAGCGTATAAGAAAATGGGCCACTGGTCCCCTCGAACTGCGGTTTCACCGCTCTTGAGACCGAGCTTGATTCTAACTCAAAGCATCATGACGTCAATTTGATTGAACGATGGAAAAACTTACGCTGTATTCAACCAGTCAAGGCCTGCAGGGCAGAGCAATGCGCCTGTGACCTCGTGATTAAACCCGCGGTCGGACTTTATGTTTCGGGAGAGAGGTGGGATGACTGCCTGTCCTCTAGGCACAAGCCATTCAAGAACGGCAGATTTGAGAGTTTTTGTATCATCGCCTCGCGAACCAGAGGCTCCTTTACCCAACTGCAAAATGATGAGTATGATGGGCTTCCAGTTGAAAACACTTACTAATTCTCCAATGTGAATGACATCTTCCTCCTCGCCTGAGGTGAGACGATCTAAAAGACCAGGATACGAATCTATTAGATCCACAAATACTCTATGTTCACGTCGAACACTGACATTGCAAGTATCCTTAAATTTTGGTGGCATGCAATTGTCACAACTACACTTACTCTGCTGGGTAGTCCTCTATGGGAGAGTCTTGCAACTCTTCGAGCCGCAGGATTCCTGCAGTCAGAAGTGCAGGATAGTTACATAGGGCGAACACCGTCCGGCCAAAATGTCGTCCATGAAGGACAAGGGGACTTGACGAAGTCCTAGTCGGGATGTCAGGTCAGGTGGTGGTTCATCGCTTGGAAGAGCACTTACGCCTTTTTACGTGGGCCCAATTGAAGGGCTGAACTACTATGCTTGCGTGAAGGACCACTGTCAGAGGGATGGTTCTCGTCACTATCCATAACGAGTTGAAGTAGGCGATTCTGATTACCAGTATTGAACCAGGCATTTTATATGTCCAAGCAGGCAATGGCATGTGTTAGAAAAAACTCGCCATCCAAGGGCCATAGATCTCGTAACGGCCATCCGAGTGCCATAGATCCTGTTACGGTAAAAAGAATCTTGCCACCCAAGCGCCATAGATGATGGCGCAGTCTTTTGATCACACCTAGTATAGTACAGTGAGAATTGGTCATTATCGCACAGATAAATGTATAAATCACCAACGCTGTCGCAAAAAATACATGCAACATTTATGTCCGGCTCACCCCCTCGGAAGCTTCTGCAACGATGCATCCATGTTGGAAGTAATGTCACACTAAAGTACGCTTCTTCAGCGTGCCACGCAGTACAAAACTCATAACTTCACCTGAAGCTTCCAACTTTCATTGGCGCATATGCAGAGGAGTTCTGATATCGACGAGCTACACGGCACAGACTGCGGCATGTGAGTTTTAAAACGTTGCGGGGAGCAACTCAAACCTAGATTTACCATGCAGGCAATTCCGTCAGATCAATAATCTGGTCCCTAAAGGAACTCAGACAGCCGGTGAGATTTGACATTTACTAGCAGACCAAAAACCATATGACGAGCGAGTCTGAAAACTCTTTACCTAGGCCAGGACGAAGAGCTCCAAGGCGGAGCAGAATTAGAGCTGCATCGTATCAAGGAACAACTAGAGAATGCGAACAATGTTATTTCGCACCTGTCAGAAAGGGTGGATATGTACAGGTATAGGTGGCTGGAAGAATACTACCGCGCCGACAACCTTGAGCGCCATATGCTGTGCAACATTGACGTGCCTGAACTTGGCCAAATTCCGGAGGGTACAGCGTCTCCCGCTTTCTTTTCAGAGTTCTTCACCTGGAGTGAAGGAGGTTCAGAACGTGGAGATGATAAATTGTTAGAACAGCAAGGCATCAGGGAGAGTGGTGAAGGGGAGGATTATGAAGCTGAGAAGAATCTATTGGTAGGAAATGAGACGGGCAGAATGTAACTTTTAGTGATTGGGGCAAATTGGGGTGTACTTACTATTTCGAACGAGCGGTAAGCTAGCTCGTGACAATTACACTTAATTACATCGAATAGTGTGCACTGCTTGATATCATAGGGGGACGCTATGTACGAACTGTGTCACAATATGCCCGACTCTTTAAATTAATCAAATAAAGTATACCAAGACACGTCATTTGCGACTTTGCAAAGTACAGTACTCAATATTAAATATATTCAGGTCTTAGGGTAATGCTCACAGCAGAATTTCAGGCAAAAAATTCGATGAAGGTTGGAAAGAGGGACTGCATCGAAAGGAACACACATATATAGTGAACGACTATAATTTCAAACTCAGCCAGCATCGAGCGCCAGTTTGTCCCACATGCGTTCGAAACCAGCTGCATTCATTTTTTTCTGCTACCACAATATCCAGATTAGTAATACCCACCGGGCGCTACCGTCTGAGTTTAAATATACGTTCAGTATATTAAGTGTGCTCTTCACGGGATCAACTCCTTTCCGACTCAGTTTCGACCAATAGGTATTATAATTAGGTGGTAGGTACTATAAGTCATAGATTATTTTTAAGTTTGCTATGCGGAGTGTCAGAAACTTCAAGTTGATGATCCTCCTCATTGGTCCACAATCGAAAAATTGTTACAAGACAATGTTGCACCGTGCATTGTGCAACACCCACCGCAATTATTACAGTGTGTATTAGCTAAGAGTCCACAAAAGTGATTCACTATATAAGCTGACCTTGCACATTCACAAGTCTTCTTTCCAACTACCTCAATACAGTACGCTAGTACGTAGTAGATCAGCTACCTGACATAGTCGATTCAATAAACTTTTGAGAAAAGTATGTCAAAAATGAAGTTCGTTGCAACCTTGAAATTAATGTATGCCATTATAGATCACACAAAATCATGTCCAAGCGTGCCGGATCACATCACGGTGGTGATGAACCTACCCCGAAGCGCCTTAGGATTAGTGAAGGTAAGTCGTGACTGTGATATACTATTCATACTGACATTCATGGGCGATGCAGCGGATAACACAACACCATCGGCACTGTACGATCCCCATGCATGGGAAATTCTTCGCAGGTTCCTTACCAGCGACATGTCGATGGGTGAGATGGACGCCGCTCTTGAGTCGCACCTCGGCACTTGCTTCTCTGCAGATGACTGGGATGAACCCCGACGTCTACTGTTCTCCGGTGATGGAGATGATGCGCTATCCTTGGCGAATTTGATCAAACTAAAGGTCAAGTATGTACCCGAGCCCGAACTTCCACGCGCCATACCTGTTCAACGATTGCGCAAACCACGCAAGGTAAGTCAACCATCACTGATAATTTGATTAATTGATCAATTAAACAATTGTAGCAGAAAAATCCGTATATACTCGATGAGGCCAAAGAGGAGGAGGAGGAGGAGGAGGAGGAGGAGGAGGAGGAGGAGGAGGAGGAGGAGGAGGAGGAGGAGGAGGAGGAGGAGGAAGAGGAAGATATGGGTGGACCGTCTGTGCGGTCACCGAACGCTATGCGTTGTTGGGCTCATCAGCGAAAGATAGGTTGGCTGCAACCTTCGATAACATGGCTACTCGGTTCGAAAAGAATCCGATCGCCTCATCACACAGTCGTCCGTTTCCCACTGAAAGCAGAATGTATTTGCTTTACAGTCCAAAGTTGGTCTATTTTTAATGGCATAGTAGTATATACTAATTACGTTCTAGGAACTGCTACTGAATATATAGCTACACACCTTCGGTCGCGAAATTTTTGCGCTACTGTGTCAGCTTGGATACCGGGCCAACTTTACGTGGAGGCAGATAGCCCCAAAAGCATCTTGCGAGCCCTTCCTTCATCTCTTTATCTCGCAGTAAAAGACTACATCCGCATCACCGATGAAGAACGCGAGGCGGTCAAACGTTTACGGTCCAAGCTTCCCGACACGGCGTGGGTGAGGATCACGAAGGGCAAGTACAAGCACGACATAGGCAGGGTCTTTGAATCCAAAGAGGACTCTGTTCAAGTCTTGGTTGCCCCACGTGACTTTCCCTATCAAATGCCTCGGGGAACTCGAGCGTTGGTCAAGCGATCTAGCCTTCCGAATAGCAAGGGGGCTCAGGCATCCGACATCATTCGTAACGGTGAAGTAGTTGGATGGTCGTACAAAGAAGAGAGATATTACAAGGGACTCATAGCCAAGAATTTCCACCGCGATCACGTAGAACTTGTCGCCTCCCCTCATATCAACGACATTCAGCTCCATCTAGAATCCGGATGGGACCTTCCCTTCTTGAAGGACACTGTGGTGACTTTCTCAATGCAGTTTCTGCGCGTGGGCGATTTGGCCAGGGTCGTCAAGGGCTCTCTTCTTGGAGAGTCCGGGACTGTCATCTCCACTGACCATACCTGTGGTTCCGTGGGGTTAGAATTGACCTTCAATGGATGCCCCGAGGAAACAGAAGTTCCACTTCGTGACATAGAGCGTGTCTTTCGGGTTGGTGACACTGTCAGAGTCATAGCCGGTCCATACACAGGGTTGGAAGGTCACGTCATCCAAATGCACGAGGACGTGTTTCACATCTGCCAAGAGATCTCCAAGGAAGTGGTAAGTTTCTAACCGAATTAATCTCTTTGGAGGACTGGACACGATTAACATGTAATGCATAGGTCGAAGTCTCAAAGTATTACTTAGATCAGCGCCCTTTGAGGCACACGCTCAAATCGCACCTGCCAACACAACAGCATTTTGAGCCTCCCTCCGATTCTGACTCTGTTGAAATCGGGGATTACATAGAGGTCCTATACGGGGAACACGCCGGGAAACGTGGCATCGTGAATTGGTTTTCCAAGGGAGATACTAATTTGTGGTTCCGGGATATATTCACTGTCAACAACACAGAGTCTAGCCTGGCCGGTCTGTCGGGTATCTCAGTTCCTGCTACAATGGTTCGGCGGATGGATCTCGCCCAGACAATTGCTTTCACAAAAGAAAGGGGTTACAATGTGAGGCCTGGAGATACTGTGAGTGTCGCCCGTGGGCCGGAATTCGGGGCACAAGGGCTCGTGCAGCATGTAGACTTTCTGAACGCCCGCCTGAGCCTTATATGTGACGGCGACAAGTCTCTTGTAAGTATCATTCACTTCGACTCAAACATTTCTGACTTGTGATAGATCAATGTTCCAATCCGTTTTGTGATCAAAACACACAACATCAGCTTAGATTCGTTTAGAAAGGAAATTGGTCAGGAAGTCTTTCTCATTGGGGGTGATCAGAAGGGCTACCGAGGCACCCTCAACAGTCTTTCTCTCGAGACTTGCGCCGTTGCTGTACGCGGGCAGGCGCGCACTACGCTTAAACTTCATGACGTTGTCACCAGGTGAGCGTCACGCATGTTTTTGGTACGATTTGAAGGCTGACCAACATCAAGGTATGGCATGAGATTAAATGGTACGATGCTCGAAGGCCCGGAGTTATTTTCGTTCTGTGAAATGCGGAAAAGGTCGTACTTGGCGCCCCCACCTCGAAGTGTCACTCTGCCTGTCGAACAAGTTCCCTCCAGTGCATCGGCTTCTATCACAGATCCCAGTCTTTTGCCATCCAATGGGTGGTCCGCGAGTCCCGGGAGTGTTGATGTGACGCATGACCCTTTATCGAGCGTCAATCCTAATTCATCATTGACACTCCAGGCGTGGAGTGTCGATGAGCTCGACATCCTGGACACCATTGAGGCCAGAATGGCAAAACTGCGAGACATCGGTGAGTTTTCACGAAGGATATCACAACGTGTACTGATGTTATTGTAGGCCCGCTATCTTGGTTGATGACCAAGGAGTTTTCTTCGAAGCTCTCAACGTATCACGTATTGTTGAAGGTCTCAGTAAGGTTCATGAACGGCAAGTTACAAAAACGGTTTGTGTCAACGGCTTGCCCTGATCCGTTCTGCGGTGAGAATGGACCCGCACCCGAAGGTTGTGTAGCCGTATTCTGCACATCCAACAGTGCTGGTGCCGCACTTGAACACTATCACATCCCCGCCAGCGACTTGAACCCAGCTCCTCCGCGGAAGAAAAACCAAGAGTGTCTCATCCTTGATGGAGTTCATCGTGGGCTTATACGAACTGTAACGAAGTGTGAAATCACCAAGAAAAACAGTGTTGATATTCAGATCACGCCTACGGTTACCGTAACTTTGCGTTCCGACCAGATATGTCTGGTGGAACCTTCTCGAAAATTGATGTAGCAGTAGACAATGTACTTTACTATACAAGAATTTCATTTCCCAGACTGTTCGGGACAATTCATACAGGAAATATATCACCCTTCTACTAGAAGCATTTCATGAACGGTACGCAAATGCAAGCAAACTCTTTTCCCTATCGTCACATGCATCTTGGAAAGGGGACGAGATGTTTGTGGTCGCATATCTCATTCCTTTACTACTCCAACTTCACTCGTTTGCTACTTACCCAGGTTTAACGTTACCATTTATGACTATTGCAATAAGCACCGATTCCGTGAAACAGCTCGCGAGCTGCTTGTAGAGGCTGACATATCACTATACTCTGTCCCCCCACCATCGACGCACGTCAGGGTCTACTTTTCGAGTACGCCCTCGGCTTTTTATCTGGCCGTTTGACTAACCCAATATGCGGCACTGCAGATGGCAGAGGGTTTTAGGTACTGTTCACCGCAAAAAGCAACGGAACAGGAACGGATGATGCTATTATCTGTACACAGGTATGTAGACCACAACGTTGTCAACACTGTACTGACCATCTTCACTACCTGCAGCTTCAAATCCCACGAACCAACTATAACCCGATATATCCGATCTACCGCCTTTCACGTCTTCAGATTTCGTTCACCATGTCAGTATTGGAGGACCCGTGTTTCGGACCGACTTTGAACAAGTCTTCCATAAATCGTTTGATCAGTTGTTTCATTCCTCTTGCTTTTCGAACATTTTTACCTCAATTCGTGTGTTTTGCGGTGACCCCTTGTTTCTTCCTCTTCACGCGATATCTAACAGCTATATCAGCCTCCATCTACATATCTATTCTATCTACATATTGTAATACGGAGCGTTTGATCCCCGGAACCAATTCGCGTCGTCCTGTTTGATTTGCTACGGAGACACTGTTAGTCCTCATCTTGCTGTTAAGATGGCTTCTCAGACACAAGATGGACTCAAAGTGGGTGGTTGTTGATGTGGCTTGTAATAGGCTGATGTTGGAACTAGGGGACAACTTGAAGGTTTTTGTGCCTTCGGATAAAACGTTTGTTGGGTTTGTTGCAGAGCATATTAGAAAATGTGCTAGGGTTGCGAGTGGGCC
>JABBWF010000197.1:0-84152 GCA_016647645.1 Suillus variegatus
GTCCTACAGGAAAACCGGGTCTGACAGACCGTGGGGAGCACTAGAAAGTGCTGCCAAGGGTGAGACAGGAGATATGACAGGCGCTACCATTCGCTTACAGCGCGCGGAACCAAGTTTTGCTTCGGACGGCGATAATTGATGCAGCGGTGTAGATTGAGTACATGAATAAGAACATATATGTTGGCACACGAACGGATACATATATGTATAAATTATTAGGCTGCGCTTCTTGTGCAGGCCAGATACTGGTAAGGATGTCGGGTGGAATATCGAAGATCAATTTGGCCTCACTCCCGGGCCTTCAAAGTATTACTGTATAGGTGAGAGAAATGGTGCTCACGTGATGCTATGAAATTCGCGTGCGCAAACGCGTCAATCTGATCTGCACTAGTACTAGTGTTACACCTTCAGCTCGTCTTACTGGTAGATGTCACCATTCCCCCCCAACTACAATATCATTTCACTCTCAGATCAACCATGAACGTACCGCCTTCAAGCGCTCCTCCTATTCCTCCCACAACCTTCCAAACACCAAATGGAGCGAATAGTGCATCACCCTAAAGATCTTCGGGACTTTCTCAAATCCTTAAATGACGACAATCCACCATTGGTATTGGATAAACCACTTTGGCTGCGCCTGCTTGCCAGCCTATTGGAGCAAGTCTTTGGCTGTTTTCCTTATTTCAAGCCAACAATGTTAGGCACCACCAACGAGCGCATCGAGCTTACAGACGTCACGCTAGATGTCTTTTCACGTGTCGGAAAAAGGGCTGATTCACTTGACTGGCTTTATGCTGATGAGGAGCATTTATCTAAAAAAGTATTTGTACACCTTTTGGGCCTTTGTACGTCGACAGAATCATGGTTAGAAGTTGCCGACGAGGGCGATTCAGGCGGTGCATCTAACACGCTATATTCCAAAGCCTGCGGAACTCTTGTCGAATTCTTGCAACTTTTGTCATTTTCAAGTGCTCCAGGAGGAGATTCTAGTGATCTGCAAAGGGGAGTCCTGCAGGACATTTTGTACGAAGCGACAAACTTATGTACTAGTGAGTATAGTTTACCTCGTGAAACCTCTACATATTTACTGATAGTTTGTAGCAATAATCTCTGCTCGACACGAATCGTGTCCTCTTGACATTCACTGGTTCTCTACCCCACCGTGTTTAAAGACCACAACTGAGGACTGTTCCATTCCGGTATTGTTATTACTTGTCAGATGATTTTCATGCTTAGATATCTTTTAGTGTCCCATAGACACCATAAACGTGATCAGGCTGCCATCCCCTTCTCACTTTTCCGTCTTGACCAGCATCATCGTCGAATTATTTGGCAAACTGTTTTCAACTGCGAGACTCTCTTATTTCATCACGGCTGCTATGCTCCGTCACGTCTCTGAACTGACTCGTCGTGTATACGATTTTTGCTCTGAATGTCCTACCTCTCCTGCAACAAGATCCCGATGTCTGCTTCGAGTAGCAGCTGCTGCTCACACCCTTATGTCTAGTGACCCATCTCTTATTGGAGGACTCTCAGGACTACCTTGTCGTCTTTTAATTCAACGACTCCAATGTGGTCCAAATCCTGCGCAACGATCAGTCGACCGCAAGTTACATGAAATTCTTACATCCAATACAAATCTATCAGTCGATTATGTGAATGATACTCTGGAACTTTTGCGCTCTGAAACATGGGAGTCACCTGGGAGTGAGCTTCGGGTGAGTTTCTGTAATTTTTTTCAAACACTTCGCAAGCTGAAACAGTGTAGGCTCTTGCAGTCGTGTACATACGCGGTTGTGTGAGTCGTTTAGATGCAGCAAGTTTGAAGGCAGTGCAAGCATTCCTTCAAAGAAATCCCTCCTACCCCGATTTAGAACCGCTGGTTATCACCTCTGGTAATCGCGTTCATAGTCCAATGAGCCAGACTGCAGACACCTTAAACTCTTCGCATTGGCGCACAGAATTGCAGAGGCTCGTTAGTGCGCTTATTGTGCCTGATGAACTGCAGTGGAAGAGTATTGGGCGCAAAGATACCGCATCCTACATGCAACGAATATTAGATAAGATCAAGTCCAGGTGGGCTCGGTGAGTCTACTTTACTCGTCGACGATAAGTTGTCTCTGAACGCTACCGTAGGGGATTGCATCATTCTTCGTCTTCTGCGCGTACAACACTGGTCGAAAATGTTACCTCCCTTGCCTCTCACCTCAAGCCGTTCCCTCAGCAACAGTCATCTCAGTTCCGCGTTGCCGCCGCTCTTCTGTTACCTCTGAACAGAATCATCGAAGGCCCGTCAACTGAAGTCGACGTTAATGTACGGCGACAGGCGTTCAATGCTTTCCGAACCGTCATCAGAGAACATTCAGCAGATATTCAGTCTGATGAACCGCCACCTGTATTTGATTTCTTGCAACGCGGGTTCAATGACAAGGACCGTTCTGTCAGAGTCGATGCTGGGTACGAAACCCTTTACCTAGGGGTCGAATTATTCTCATTTGCATCATGTATAGTCGCGCACTCTCGGATTTGGTCCACCTCCACGCCCGTGCAACTGACAGGGGATGCAAATTCAACGAACCAATTTTCATGAAGATAAACAGCTTACTTGAATCAGGTGTGAAGGATGCAGTAAAGGAAACGCTGTTGGTTAGTATCGGTTCTATTGGGCGGTAAGCTTGTCCACACGTCCCTGAAGTCGTCGACCAATGCATTCTTTCCCTGCGCCAGCGATGCTCATTTTGAGCTTCTTGGATTAGTTGTCCACTGTTTGATATCCCAACTGGGCCAAGATAATCATGTATTGAAAGGCTTAGCGTACACACAGGTATGTCAATTTATGAAACACGTATCAGACTCAGACCCACTCCCAACAGCTTTTGGAGATAGCGAAAGCACAAATGAAGTCTCCTTACATTCTTGTCTCACCATACCTCTCTCAGGTCGCAACATTCGTCGTCTCCCGGAAATGTACGAACCCAATGCTGATATTCGAGACGTGTCGATTTCTATCTGTGCATCCAACCGATTTTATCAGTGTCACGCTACCCAAAACTCTTCCGTATCTCTTTGCTAACTCCGAAGCGAAGATCATAGAGGAGATTTCGGAGGATCTCGGGCAAACTATTTTGTCACTGTTCATGGAGCATTCTCACCAGATTCCTTGCTTATGTGTATCAACAACATGGGCCAGCACAAACGACTGGGTCTTTGACATTCATTAGGAACATAATTTTTAGGGGTGCCGAGTCCAAGTCTGCTGATCTCACCGTCAGAGGCATGGTCCAGAGCTGTGTGGTGGCATTGCTTGCAGAACTAGTTGTGGTCCTAGGACATGCAAATGAAGAACGGGCTGCCTTGGTCTGGCTTTACTCATTGTTCGATCGTTCATGATACCTGAACATGTTATCAGGCAGTGGATGCTTTGCGAAAAGTCCAGCGGTCAATAACGGACGATACCGAACTCGAAATGTCTCTGTTCCTCAAGACGTACATGCTTGGCATTGTATCCAACTTGAATGAGATGCTACAAGATGTCCACGGCAAGAAATCATTTCCAGCAAAGAAGCAGATTCTACGCGGTCTAGAAGCACTGATCGTCCAAATCGGACCTCTTGTAAACGAGGTTTCCCCTCAGGCACGTCCTTTTATAATGTTTTCGCGACGATATATAACTTTCGCAGATCATGGCTACCCTGCAAACTATGTTTCTGGTCCCCGAACTTGCTGAAGTCACCTTGTCTACGTGGTACACATTTCTATCCACGTTGAATGTCGAGGACGTTATTCCGCATATTGGCACTACTAGCGCAGCCATCGTTTCCGCCTGGTCTGCTTTATCTCCTTCTGTACGGGAATCCGCCAAGAAATGTTTGCATCATATCGTCTTTGATGTTGGCAGCACCGTCCGAAATGACGCAAAGGCACATCTAAACGAGGTCGTGGATCTCGGTCATATCCAAGAACTTTCTGACATACACATTCAACTTCAAAGTGTTCGCATCTGGGATCCGCACGCGCAACTCCAGAAGATTTTAGATCGGTGCTCCAGTAACAATATCACAGTAGCTCAGGTGGCTCTCGCTGAACTTCAAAACTTCATGAAGAACAATCAAGCCTCGCTTATACAGAACCTTGCAGCGGGCGACGCATTTGATCCCTTAATTGGAAGTATACAATTGACCCTATTTCAGGTTGTCACTCGTGATGGAGAGGGCTCTGACACTCTGCGACGATTGGCGTTTGAATGCATGGGAATTCTGGGGGCGGTTGATCCAGATCGTTGCGACCTTAATTCGACAGACACAAAAATGATCGTGCGGAATAACTTTGAAGATGACGCAGAAGCAAAATTGTTTGCTCTGCACGTGATCCAGGACGTTCTCCTGGATGCTTTCCGGTCCACTAGCGACATAAAGTATCAAGGACATCTCGCCTACACGATACAAGAACTCTTGTTCTTATGCGAGTTTACGCCTGCCCTGGTGTCATCAGAAAGCACGACATCCGTTCCGGCGCGGGTCCGCAACAGGTGGAACGGGCTCCCAAAGCATGTGCTTGAAACAGTTTCTCCACTCTTGGCGGGCAAATTCAAAGCTTCGCATAAGGAATTGCCTGATCTCCCTTCGCCCATTTACCCTCATCAGAAGACTTATCGAGAGTGGGTACAGCTATGGACAGCTCATCTAATAACCAAAGCATCCAATGATATGGCACAGAAGATCTTTGGGGTCTTTCGCTCAGCAGTGCGTAACAAGGATGTTGGCGTCGCTCACCACATACTGCCTCACCTCGTATTGAACATCCTTGCCTCTGAGAACGAAGAAGATACCAGCTGCATTATCCAGGAGTTAACAGCTGTTTTGAAAGATCAAGTGGCTTCTGATAGTTCGTCCACTCCGGACAAGAAGTTCCTCAGTGCACAGGTATCTTCAAATTCGATCGTTTTCATCATTATCGCTAAACATATACCCCAGGCTGTTTTCACGTTGTTGGACCATCTCAGCGCATATGTGCGAGTCCAGCGACAAGATCTACCGAAAAAAGTCGAGGGCAGAAGATCACGAGGAAATTCTGAATTCGCAATACGTCAGCAGCAGCTTATCCGGGTTGATTCGGTACTTTCTAGCATCGACCATGAACTCATGGCTAAAGCTGCGCTGCAGTGTCGAGCTCACGCTCGCTCACTTATGAACTTTGAGAAGCAGATAGTCTCAATGAGAGAGCGACAACCTCCTCCTCCTGCAACAGACTTCACACCCTATTATGAACGCCTTCACGAGATTTACGCTCAGCTTGACCAACCAGATGGAATGGAGGGCATATCCACGTTGATCTTGTCCCCTTCATTGGAACATCAAATCCGTCAACACGAAAGTACTGGACGCTGGACTGCTGCTCAGAGTTGCTGGGAAGTCCGCCTCCAGCAGCAGCCTGACAATTTAGACTTCCATCTTGGACTCCTTCGATGTTTGCGCAACCTTGGACATTATGGTAATGTTTTTCTTGAGTTTTTGGCCGCAGGGCTAAGCATTTTTAGATACGCTCCGCACGCATGTCCAGGGTGTTCTCGTTAGAAACCCAGGGTGGCAGTCGGTTTTGGCAGATTTCCAGGTCGAAAGCGCATGGATGATAGGAGCATGGGATGACGTTCATAACATCGCAGCGAATATAGAACACGAAGGTCCCTTCCGTGGTTAAAGCTCGAGTTCTTCTCGCTATGCGGTCTGGTGAACCTTTACAGGTCGAAGAAAGTCTTAGGAAAGCACGCCTTGTCCTTGGTGCTCCAATTGCTGCTTCTGGGCCAAGTGGGCATCGTCGTGCTTATGACGCTCTGGTCGATCTCCACATGATTCACGAACTCGAATTGATCCACGAGACGGTGTCCAATTTGCCGCCAAGTTCACAAGGCCGTAAATCTGCCATTGTGACTCTAAGCCAAATTCTTGGTGCACGTTTGGACCGCACATTACCTACCTTCCGCGTACATGAATCCCTGCTTAGCATGCGGCGAACAGCGTTTTCACTCAGGTAAATCACTTCGCCCTACTGGAATTGACATTCTTCTTACGCCGCCCATGTTTAGTACAGTCTCTCGACCATCGATCACAAGTCAAATTGGTCAATCGTGGTTGGCGAGTGCCAAAATTGCTCGAAAAGCCGGACAGTGGCAGACCGCATACAGTGCAATGCTACAAGCACAATACACCAACGCTCGATTTAGTTTCATGGAAAGTGGGAAGCTGGTCAGAGCACGGGGAGAGCCGTTACGCGCGCTACAAGAACTCGAAAACTCCATGCGCCTCTTAGGTTTTGTGGACAATAATACTGTTGACTTGACAAGAGAAGATGAACATTCCAAACGGATGAAGGCAAAGGTACGAAGACAATTATCGGATGGATGTAGCTCACAATCCCGCAATCAGGCGCAAATTCTCCTTGCACGTTGGATGAACGAGTCTGATCGATACGAGGCTTCCTACGTGCTCAAGCAGTTTCAGAGCGCCGCTGACTCAGCTCCAGGATGGGAGAGTGCATTTTACCACCTTGGCCACTTCCAGGATCAGTGTTATAGGAATCTATCAGTAGACGACAAGTCAAACCGGTGAGTCTCTAGGGTTATTCGCGGGTGCCTCGATATCTCGCTGATAGATCGTTACAGTGGAATTAAAATGAACTTTCAAACTATCAAATGTTTCACAGAAGCTGCTGCTTATGGAAACAAATTTGTATACCAGACTGTTCCTCGCTTGCTCACCTTATGGCTAGACATGGGCGAGCGCAAGGTGACAGCAGAAAATCCGTTATTTGATAAGATCAACAACGTCGTTGCCAGCTCCATCGATAGCATCCCAGTATACAAGGTGTGAAGTTTCCACGACCCAACGAAGCGCTTTGCTGATTCCTGCGTTCAGTGGTTCACTGCATTCCCTCAAATCGTGTCTCGAATCGGGCATCCCAATCGCATTGTATACTTAGTCTTATCCAAACTTATTTCATCGGTCATCCGAGAATACCCTCGTCAAGCGCTTTGGTTCTTCGCGTCAGTCGTTAACTCGACGAAACCCACTCGCCAGCAACGCGGAAGAACAATCTTGGATCAGCTGAAAGTAAGCCATATATATTTACCGCTATTGAAGTATTTGACCCAAGACGATGCCACAGAACAGCCCAGCAAATACAGACTCTAACTTCCCGAACCTTATCACAAGTCTTCACGCCATGATTGACGAGCTTCTTCGACTTTGTGATTACTCCATCGGCGACCGCAAGACGCTCAGCATGCGTCGAGATTTTCCTAAGCTACTTGGAATGAAAGAGAGCAATATCCTCATTCCTTTGCAATCATCATTGACAGTCAACCTCCCGCCTGTCTCGTCTATGAATCACCGTGACAAACGACATAATCTTTTTGATCCTTTATCGCCCACATTTACTGGTAAATTATACCTACAACTGAAAGCGGCGACCTTGACTAACTCCATGCAGTCTTCTACGACGAAATTGAAATCATGCACTCGTTGGCCAAACCACGAAAACTCACCGTTAACGGTTCCGATGGTATCAAATATATGTTCCTTGCCAAACCGAAGGACGATCTGCGGAAGGATGCGCGCCTTATGGATTTCAATGGGATCATCAATAAACTCCTCAAGACTAACTCTGAATCTCGGAGAAGGCAACTTCGTACGTTTCAACGAACTAAAAATGACATTAGGCTCACTTCTTTTCTAAGATATTCGGACGTACGGCGTAGTGGCGCTGAATGAGGAATGTGGTGTTATTCAATGGGTACCGAACACTATACCTGTGCGACCCGTACTGTTGAAATACTATGAGACGAGGAATGTTCCAGCTTGGGTACGTTTTTCCAGTTTTCCAAGAACACGCATATTGACAGAAGCAGTCCAAGGAGCTGAATGATGTCACAAGGCACATCAAAGACGGTACCGATAAAGAAGCCGCTGAACTTTTTGTGACCAAAATTCTTCCTGAGTATGTGGTTGTTGTATATAAGTTGCTTTGCGATTTATGTAAGTGGTGCAGATTTCCTCCGATCTTTCACGAGTGGTTCGTGGAAACATTCCCTGAGCCGTCGGTATGGCTAGCTAGTCGCCTGAATTATGGGCGTACCATGGCAGTGATGTCAATGGTCGGATTCATCTTAGGGTGAGCTGATGGCTACCTTAAGGGTAGTCAACACCTAATCAATTTTTGGAAGGTTGGGAGACAGGCACTGCGAAAATATCCTTCTGGACACCAACAACGGAGACGTCGTTCATGTTGATTTTAACTGTCTCTTCGAGAAGGTACTCCAAATCTCCTCTTATTATTATTATTTCACTCACGTGCGCTTAGGGTAAAACGCTTGAGACACCCGAACGGGTTCCTTTCAGACTTACTCAAAATCTTGTTGACGGTCTTGGAGTAACTGGCATAGAAGGAGTCTTCCGTATCGCCTGCGAAATTACAATGCAACTCCTCCGCGATAACAAGGACCCCCTCATGAATGTTCTCGATGCATTTATACATGATCCGCTGGTCGAATGGGAGGATGAGACGAGAAAGAGAGTATGTCAACGTCTTCCACGTATTTTTTGCTGACGACTCAAACTTTTATGTTTCAAAGCAGCGCCGCAATGCCAAGGACAAGGATAAAGACAAAATGAATTCTGCCACCGTCAAGCCTGCCGATTTGAGATCATGGGCCAAGACCGCGCTGCGGCCGATAGAACGGAAATTGAAAGGATTATATTCCCCGACAAATGTGAAGGAGCGGACCTATGGAGGAATCACAAGAGGAGGAGAAGACGAACGGGAAATCTCAACAAGCAATCTCGTCCAGATGCTCATACAAGAGGCAATCGACCCCGCGAACCTGGTGAGACCGCTGCCGTACTTTGTCAGCTTATAGAATACTGACTCGTTTTTAGGGCAAGATGTATCCTGGATGGGCTGCATGGCACTAGGAATTCACCCTTGGCAAGGAGCCCATATCGTATTGTTGCATGATACGCCCTGTTTAGTATCTCAGTGCAGCACAATTCTTCACATCGACTCAGGTATCGCGACGACAATGGCAATACTCCATGCAGAGTAGATACTTATTTGGCAAATCTAAGTAATAAGCATGTTGCGTCCGCAAGATCACTGCCTGACAGGCTTGCCCTAGAAACAGTATCAATCATAGTAACTGCTAATAACAGCTCAACTCTTACCATGGTAAGCTGGTACATACCATACACAGTTCCAACCATACCCACACCAAAGATAGTGAAGTAGGCACCTAGACGGTACCCCGGATGAATAACATGCACACCGAACTACGCTGCCATGCCACCTACCAAGATACAGTCTTGAACGAGGTGGGCGATAGTAAACGGGCGAGTGTGAAGCCTGAAAATATGGTCAATCACATATACAATGCCGGGTAGTTGGCTGTTACCTGGTAGGCCCTCTGCCTCTCAGGAACGTGGTTTGGGCCTAGAAATTTTGGACGAGAATGAGAAAGAAAACGGAGAACAGATTACCGATACACTCACGGTGAACTACAGCGTCAATCATGGTAGTTATTTGGAGGATTGTATTTTGTCACTGCAGTTGTTCGACGCGAGAGGAAATGTGGCGGAGTCCGAACGGTATTTGCCGAGCTCTCCCGAACCCCTCCTCGATCATGGCTGATCGCGTCCGCGTCCGAGTATGTTTGCCATGCTTTCGTTTCATAGATTTCGGCCTGCTCACTTTTCTGTATGATATCTAGGGTGTCACAATACACAGACCCATAATATATGGAAACATTGCGACAGTCCTTACTCCTGCTGAGAGGGAGACATCTCACTATCCAGACCACACTCATCGGTGGACAGTCGCAGTTCGTAGCGCCCCGAGCGTCCCAGACTCTGATATTGTCGGTGGTGCAGATGACTTGGGGTACTTCATAAAACGAGTCACGTTCAAATTGCACGATACATATCCGAATCCGACCAGAAGTAAAGTCTCGTCTTGTGATCCTCTGCAGTGTCTGAACGCATCCATAGATATCGACAAACCTCCATTTGAGGTGTCAGAGACTGGGTACGTATTATTCGAGCGCGTCAGACACCAAGGTTGACAAGTTTCTTTCAGTTGGGGGGAGTTTGAAATTCAAATCCGCATCACATATGTAGTAGAGTCTGGTGAGAAAGCCACCACGCTATACCACCACCTGAAGTTGCATCCTTGGTCGATTACCTTTCCTATGCCAAATGCATCTGCAGTTCCTGTAGAGCCTGAAATTCCGTCTCCCGAGAACGCTGCCAAGCTCGGGCCTGTGCATAGCTGGCAATACGACGAGATTGTCTTTACAGACCCATTCCAAAATTTCCTCAATCTTCTAACTGCACATCCACCAACGCCGCTACCGAAAGCAAGTGTCAACAAGAAGCCCGTTCCTTTTCACTCGTCTAACCCCGCATCATTGGAGGCGAGTTTAAAGGGTGGTGTGCCGGAGTTCACCAGTGCCATGGAGAAAGAGGAGGCAGATAGAATGGAAGAAGCGAAGGGCAAGATTATAAAAGAGCAGGAGAAATGGCGAGCCATCTTGATAGAAAAAGAAAAGGAGCTTGAAAGCTTCAGAAGTTGCTTACATTAAAGGAGTGATTTTGCCAGACGTTGGGTGAGCATCAGCAACTACCCTATCCTCATCTGTGAATTCTCGCACCCTAATTTGTGACTTTAGTCCCTCTAGGATATCTGTAAGCATGCGAAAAGCAACGGACATCAGAACAAGTGTGCTCAGGCGTCCCTTTGAGACTACAGCAATGTCCTCGGTCGGAGATTGAGTCCACGACATACCAGACCCTCTCGTGGAGATTATCCGAAGGCAAACCGAGGTCGTACCACAGCAGCTGACTTGCGATGCGATCTCTAGATGCCGCTCCTTCTGTACAGTACCACAAGCTATTGCCTTCGCAAACGTCGAGAACATGACATGTACTAGCTAGCTGAATGTCGCTAACCAAGATGATACTATTCGTGGTGATTGAAAGATGGCTATCCGATGGTTTGGGTGGCATCGTAGAAGTTAGATAGAACCCAACAAAAGAATCCTTCGCCGAAGTAGGCTATTAGACGAAGCGGTGGAGTCATGAATTAGTAGACATTCATCTGGGAACCTAATAAATGAAACCATCGTCTGACCCTGTACTTGATTCAAATGTCGATAAAAACGTGATAAATGCTCATCATAGCGGTATGCAGAGTAAGTACAATTGTGTTATCGTTTCCGCCCCTTTCCTGCGTTTCGCCCACCACTCCTTGATTCATCCGTTTGTTCTAAGAAGCCGCCAAGCTCTAGTGCGTTGCGTGCAGCATGATTGATATGTTTGAAACGATCAGGACCTAGATGTATTCCACCAAACCACCGGGTCACAACAACGAGGACGTTATTGATTTCCTGTATCATAAATTAGGGTTATGACCTTGGATTTGACATAGCGTACGCACCAAGATGGAAAGCAAGTGGGCCAATCGACTACCTGCTGCAGTTTCCCCATCGTCATCATTATCTGAAGAGTGTCAATCTCACATCGTTGAAACAAGAATTTGTACTACATACCCTGGTGAAGCACACTACCCACCTGGCAACGCCAGGCATTGATGATTGGGTGAGCAGCGCGAGAAATATGGCGTTCCGACATGAGATTACTCAAAATGAGTGGTACCTTGCGCACAAGGCGGTCAGTAAAACATATGTCTGCCTCCAATTGTATACACTACCTGCGAGGGATCAGATATTCGACATGCACGGCCAATAAAAATACTTTTTCTGTCCACAATAGGTTCCGCTTCGACGATTTTAATACCTTCCGGTAAAGCAGTGTCGAGAGGTACTCGATCCTTTTCGTCAGCAGTTGATAATGCAAAAGGCTCATCGGGTTCGACCGAGACATGGTTGTGGGTATGTGCATCCTCTCTGAGTAATTCTCCAGCCGTCTCCCTGTTTATTTTATCTTCATACCATGCTTCGCACCGCTCCAGCACATTTTGTAGTCCGTCAAAAACGCAGACACTTTCCGGCGTCCATTCCACTCCCGAGACAGATATGAACGTGCGCAGTATAGATCCAAAAAGCGAGGAGTCGACACCAAAAGCGCCGATATAACGGGAGAGGAGCTGGAGTTGAGGCGGGTTTGAGGCGGGGTATGTTGGGGGAATTGAGACCAGTATACGTATGGAAATATCTTCGTGGGATGGTAGACTTCCGGAGCAGGCGTCGGAACGAAATTTGAGCAGTGCGATGATACACTCACTTGAGCGAAATTTCGTAACGGATGGCGCCTAAAGCACTGCTAGACGAGTGATTGGGAATGCCGCTTCTAGGGCTTCCGGGCGATGAACGGTATAGGTGAATAGCATGGTCTCCGTATATGGACTGAAGAACTGTAATGATCAGGATCCGTTTTATCTTTGAATGATCAGATTTTACCGTCGATCTCAGAAGCAACGGATTCAAGGTCGGAACTTTGCATCAACTTTGCAATGAAGTCCCTGAGCTCCATCGCAGTGTCCGAATCAGTTGACTGAGTGGAGACATTTGTGTCCATAGCGGTAGCTACTAGTTTCAGGGTTCTGAGATAACTTGCACGCGATTCGAGAAGTCTTGTGGTTTAAGTTCCAAAGGAAATGTCCTAGTGAAGGTCGAAGGACTACCGTCGGAGGCCAGGTCGGGAATTCGAAGTCCGCGGCATATGCCATTTGGTTTCCATTGACGGCGGCCTCTTCGAAAAGTACTTTTAGCTCATGGAAACACTACTTCATCGTAGATTCGTCACATGTGCATATTAGAGTTTCTGATACATCATGATGATTGAGTCCTACGCTGTCAAATACCATCTTCGACTCGATAGGTTCGAAAGTTCAACTGACAGATTCCCACCATCAACCTGTGCTCTTGTGCTGTGTTCGTGGGGAGACAAGGAATCATGCGACAGCGGAGCTAGTGGAGGTACGACGCGTGTACATCCCTGTGAAAAATGAGGATGTGATATGGGGAAAAGATGGTAAGGGTCTTTTGGGTGGGTAGGTGGATAAAGCGTGCGTTCTAATGATGGATAACAAGGTAGGCTGACGTGGGCTGAAACGTATGTCCGCTAGGTCTCAGTGTGTTGAGGTAAATTGATATAAGGACTTGGGAACTTGAAAACATATTCAGCTGGTGCACGCCCAAAATTCGAATTCGTGATTGACTCGGAATGGTTGGTTCATAGTCGGTACGCCTCAGAGCCGTAATGCAGATGACTGAGTCGTGGCTACAAAGAATCGTGTTCCCTAGACTAGGGACCCCGGACCCTAGTTCAGGTTGACCTAAAGTCGGAAAAAAGCGACAAAGGAAGTTGACTCTGTGTACCGCGTAGACGTTGTACATAGTGTGGGGCAGATCATGATACGATGACCCTGTCCCTGCCACTGGCGCCGACCGAATAGATGTGAGAAGGCAGTACCTTGTCATTGTGCCGAACTGTAATTGTGAATCACTCGGGCCCTTGCTTGGGTCATCCAATTGGGAGTTGACTGCAAAATTTATGAGTTGCTGGTCAGCTACTATAATCTGCAAAACACTAGTGGCATGCGCTTGCCTTATAAACAAGCCGTGCGAGTACGACGATGATTACGCCGTGCATAAAGGACTCTGGAGTCGCTTGACTCGAGGCTGTCTTGTAAGATAGCCAAGTTGGTAAGTTGAAAGGGTGAGCCAAACCTGTCCATTAAAGATCGGAAATTATTGCAAGAAGATGAAGCTATGATTACCGGTACCACTCCGAGAATCCATGTGAATCCTCGAGTGTCGATATCCACGAGGGACGCGGAGATACCTGGCCGCTTCTCATAGGTAAAAATATTCGTCTTCATGACTCGGATTCATCGTAACAATGGGCGGCTATTAACATGTGATTTGATAGAACTCGAAAGATGCGAGTCAAAGAAAGCGCCTCAAGGGGGCTGCTCTGAAGGATCTGATGGGAGCATACGATCAGAATGATTTAGTACACTCTGAGCAACAGTAGTACGTAGCCTACCAAGACAGCGCTTAATGCTTCCGGCATGCCAAGCGGCTTGAGCCGTGCCGCTGCAAGTCAGCGACAATGACACAACACGCACACGCTGCATCATACGAAACCCATAAACTTGCCTTAATCCTTCATCAGTGCTACCAGGTGCACCGACCTGCGATCACCTGCTAACAAAACTCACGCTATAAATCTGCTCGTAAAAATGTCTGCTTCTGATCCAGGAGAGCCGACGGCAGTCTCTGCAGGTAGCAAAAGGGCTCACAGTCCAAGGACAGCGCCCGCAAAACGCGCCAAGGCAGTCCAGGCTTGTTTATCATGCAGGAAACACAAAACACGTTGCGAAATGCTTGATGGAGACAACTCCGGTGCCCAATGCCACCGCTGCAAAGTCCTCTCCCTCCCTTGCTCATTCGAAGAAAATGGCGCTCCGTCGAGTGATCGTGCTGGACCCTCCCGCCCTGTGCACACACCAGACATCCGTTCCATGCGAGAACGTGAGGACCGTCGTCCTTCCCTTGCTCTTTCCCAAAAATCCCATGATATACCAATGGACGACTCTCGCGCTCACACAGGTCCCAGTTATTCAAGGAATTGGGATTCTAGTTCAAACACCCTGCCACCGTTTTCTAGATCTCAGCCGCAGGAGGAAGAGGTCGACCTTCTAGATCCTCAACGGTTACTACCTGAGCGTCACAAACCGTGGGGATTTTTAAAGCTCCCTGGAGGGTTTGACGGCACTATGGTGCCTATGTTGGCTATGCAGGCGCTTACCCGTGCAGGTTCGGTTGATGACTCCTCGCGGAATAAGGTGGATCAGTCATTGCTCCATATTCTTGGGAGGGAGCAAATAGAATATCTGACTGACATGTGAGCCTGGACATTCTATTCCCTGCGAGACTCTCATCTTCGCATAGTTTCGAGGAACGTTACGCTCCCTGGCTTAATTTGCAGCCTTCTCAGCAACCAGAAGGACCACTTCTAAAACTGGCACAGTGTTGCGTTGCATCACGACATCTCGGCTCATCAACACGCTCGGTGGTTTCTCCTCAGCTATACCGCCTGGCAGATGAATCTATCTTCAAACAGGCCTATCACCCTTTGCCATCTACAGATGCAATACATGCAATGCTCGTGCTTTCACTATGGGAACCCATAGGGGATCCAACGACAAAAGAGTCGCGCGATGGTCGGCTAATTGCTTCGACTGCCGTCAGCATGGCTATGAACCTTCGCCTAAGCGAGGCCATGATATATTCTAAAACTCTCCGGAGGCAGAAAAAACCCAACGACCTTCCCAGTGCGGAGCTAATGGAAGCCATTGACAAAGCACGCCTCGTACGTCTTTAACCGGCTCTCAAATAATTAACCTGAATGTGTGGCTGTAGTGGTTCGCATTGAATAATGTTGAGTCAATGTCTGTACAGCAGTATGATCCACTCGGTGCCTCCAGCTGATAAATTCTATTGCAGGCTTTGTGTGGGTACCGGACGCAGCCCAATATCGGACTGTGCTAGTCTTATACATGACGCCATTGATACAACATCAATGGCAACGATTGGGGCTGGTCGTGACATGCGACTCACTTTGATCTCCCAGATGTTCGCCGCCACGCAATACGGGCTCTCTATACACCTCCGTTCCGCGGAGGAAATTGGGGTCTTCTACAAAGAAGTGCTCGACTTCCTGATGCGCATGGATGTGATCGAACGTCTCATTTATCCCCTTCCAGGTATGCAGCCCCCATCATTCACTTTTGAGAGCTTAACTCTGAACCCTGACACCAGTCCTAGCAGAGCACGAGGTCTTCTTCTTCACGATGTTGCAGGTCTATTATCAGTCCTGCAGGCTGTTGGTCCTGGTACATGCCCTGATGGAAACGAAGACTGTGATTTCCAAGTGCGACCAGCAAAACCCGTGGTTCCTCGTTGCAGAACATAACGGAATCAATCTCGGACGAAGTTGGGGCCACCAAGCGCTTGTGCTGTCTGAAGGCATCCTCATCACTGCACTATCACGACCTGAGCTTGTGCTTCTCAGCGCTGCGCCTGATAATTTCTTCGCAATGCTCACCCTCGCGACATTTTTTGTCATCCTCAGCAAATGGTCCGTGATGGAAAACGCCGGCGAGCAACTGCCAGGGTCAAGTGACAGCATTCTTGCGCGGACGATCGATCGCATGCAACAGGTGAGCGCAGCTCCGGATCATGTTCCCGCGAAATGCGCTCGAGTTATCGAAGCTGGCGTGCTGAGTTTCCGGAGGCGCTCGTCGGAGAAGTCGGAGGTAGATCCCCGGGAGTTCAGCCAGCCGTTACTTGAGCACTTCGATACGGCTGCGCGCAACTTCCGAGAGCGCGTATCAGCACCTGCTGAGCACTCTGTGTACTCCACAGAGCAGCAGTCATTCCCGTCGTTCCCAATCAACGACCCAAATTACTTCATGAATTCGGACATTATCCTTGATAATGATTTCTGGTCGTCGTTTATGTCCAACTTGAGCGATGGGAAGGGTAGATAGATTGGCAGGGACGGTATATTTACTTTAGTGTCATGGTTTGTGTTACTATTTTGACTACGTTACGACGCAGGTACTTTTTACATATATACCAGGTAGCATGTAGCATGTCAGCTCTTCTACATCGTCATATATTGGCTTACTATACCTTCCTCCGGAATTGAATGTATTACCGCAGCTCTTCTCGATCTTCTATATTTTTATAAGGTATTTGACGAAGTTTTCATTTGAGTTCCCGACATGAAAGATAGACTATGTAGATAGGCTTGTCGAAGGCTTTCATGAGTCGCCAAAGTCGGATTCGTGGATCGTTGATGCGAATAGAGCCGAATCGAAAGCGATTATCACCGTATCTAGCCGGCAGAAGGTGGATCGGGAAGCATGTCAATATCAAACTGTGCGGTACGCCGAGGCAGGGGCTTGAGTGGGCGAGAAGAGATAGCTTTTATGCCCAATCGATGAAGAGTCTGAGTCTGAACTGCTGTCTGAGTATGACCCATCTGATTCTGAGTCTGATTCCGAGGAGGACGAGTCTGATGAAGGGGAAGACGACGATGACAACGAATCTTCGCTCTCGGAATCCTCATCATCTGAATGAGAGTCTGAATCTCTGAGCCGAGTCTCCAACACGCCCAGTCCGAGGTTCTATGAAATTATTATGAGTTTTTTTGTGTTTTGGAATGGTTGGGATTGGGACTTGCCATTTCGATGTACTGCTCTGCGTCCTCTTCGATATTTTCGATATCCACGCTCGACGGGTTGTCCCGGATCCGTTGGGCAAGCGAGTCGTTCTCTTCCTTGAGGCGGGGAAGGAAGTCTTGTATTCGTGCGAGCACTGCCATCGAATTCACATCCCATGGGATATGAGAAAGATAGTAAAGAAAAGACGACGCACGTTCGCTGGGTGGGTCTACTGCGTATGTTTTTCTCTCACCAAAGTCAAAGGCTGGTGGAGCAGCATTGGATGTATTCTTGGATGGTGAGCTTGAAGAGCTGTTCAATTGCTCAAGGAGGCTACCTAGATATAATTATAACTGAGCCAGCGATCGTATGTCAGACAAAGTTGCTCACATATCCTCTGTTGCCTGTTCTCCTCGTCCTCGATTTCGAGCTTGGATCCGGAGTGCGACATTTTATGTAAATAGATAAGAATTTGATGCTGTGTTTTGGTGTGAATGAAAGGAGATGCACCGGATTTGGTAACCAACAGTGGCTTTGTCGCGTCCATCAGCGAGCGCGTATAAGAGGGCAGCGTTCTCAGCGACAGTCTCCTATCTGTAGGACTATTCAATCAGTATCTTCATAGCTACGATATGCCCCAGCAGCCACGCATTCGTGTCGTTGTGCAGCTCCCCTACAACCGTCCCGACCACCCACTTCCCGATCCTCCCCATGTGCGTACTAGCAGTTGTAGTTCTCTAGGCTCTTGGCTGAATGAGTTTGGTCCGTGCAGATTGAATGGAACGCGGAGAAAGCTAACATTCTATGGGAGGTTATCGCACTCTCTCGGACGAGCGATAATGGTGGCACGGATTGTGAGTAGTCTAGCAGTCGATGTAGACGACAGCTTATACCGAAGCACCAACAGGGAAAGGCCTAGCAGCACATCTGGAAGTGCCACTTCCGTATCTACTTTATCGTGCACAGGCCCGATATGAAGATGACCTACGGGGATTGCAAGGCTTTCACGCTGGCAATCAACAGAACCAGCCTGCTACCAAGTCCACAGAGGTAACACCTGTCCTCCCAGACCGTCCCCCCTCCATTCAGATTCCTGCTGCACGAATCAACTCCCTGAATAGCGCCTGTAGACTCTCCTCTTCTAAGCTGGCAACGCCTCTTGGCGTCCGTGCGCGGCTCAACTCCATCACCCAACACAACACTGTCCAATCACCTGCAAAGTGCAAGAAAGCATCGTCCTCGTCAACGTCTACTCTTCAGGGAACTCAGATAAAGAGACCCTTACGCCTGCCCTCTCCGTTCTCATCTGACGAGAGCGATTCCGAGGATGAGCAGGCCGCCAAAGAAGAAGAAGCGGACCGTGCGGCAGAAGAAGCGGAAACCTTGTCACGCAAACTTGAAAGCCTGCAGCGTATGATGACGAGCGAGGCCCTCGGCCTTGTAAGTTCGCCACTATCCAACTGAGAGAGGCAAAGCACGAGACGTGATCCGCGGGCGTGCGCCGGTGCCTATCTTCCGCCCTGGACGCGAGGGTGAGGATATCGCAAGCTTCAAACGCAACGATGAGAGCTTCAAACGTGAAGAACGGAACCGCGATCACAGCGCGTCTGTATCGAGTGCATCTTCTCCGCAGAATTCGATCCCCTCGATCCCGTCCCCCTCGCCAGAGTCTCATTCTCCGATGACCCGGCATATCACCTACGAATAAGTCGAGCAGCCCGCCAACAGTGTCGACACGGAACGCACGGGGGCAGTCGCACATGCGTTATGGGACACTTGCGGGGCTTAGCGAGCAGGAGAGCAGCCATGGAAGCTCTGCCTCGAGCTTTAGTGACATAAGTGGTACGTGATTATGTTTATCTTCGGTGTCACCCACGTCAATGTTGTTGTAGAAGCAAGCTTTTCTGCGTCAGCGTTAGAGAGCGCGTTGATGTCCAATGTCCCTGCAGGAGCGGGGTCTCGTTTGTAAGTGTTCTGGAAATCAGTAATTGCTGTAAAGCACTCATCATGAATTGTCTCCCACAGGTCTGCAATTGCAAGAAGTAGGTTTGTACGTGGTGTGCGGTTGTAGCGCACCCTCATCTGACTGATTTATTATTGTTTTCTATTGATGAGCTCTGTTCAAAGGAATCTGTACCACTACCATTCTAATCATAAGCTTCCGTGTATCTGTTCCTAATCTTATCAACCTAGGTTTGATAGACACGTCAGAGCCTAGACTGATGCGTCCCGTGCCCTTACTTCGCTTCTACATGATTCGAGCGTGTTCCCGTCCACGATGATCATTTTACTTACTAAGTGCTTATGCCGATCAGCACAGGATTGTCAGAATACAAAGGCGCTTGAGAGCTGATATAAAGCGCCTTGAAAAATCACGTTCACTTTCTCTCTCGATCATATCTGCATTCTTCCCAGTTAGTACAACACCCACAATCCAAACTTGTCCCGTTTCATCGAGGCTCTACCTTCCGCTTGCCCTTCATATACACTCGTTCCGAGCCAAAACAATACTGGCAAACAGCGAACGCGACAACGATGCAGTTGACGTTCGTGACGGATCTAGGCCAGACGTATGCTGTTGATATCGACCCTGACATGGAGCTTGAGAACGTGATGGCTTTGCTAGAAGCAGAGGTGAGTCGCTTCTTATCTACCCCACTTTTATTCAGCTCTAACCAAGTGACACGTCAATTCTGTTCTTGTCTTTGCTTTCTCCTCGTTCCCCTGCTCATACGATGACCTACATGGTACTATCCACGACTCTGGATCATGCAGTCGAGTATACCCCCCGGCGAACAAAGCATCTCGCATAACGGGCGCGAACTTACAGATCCAAAAGCTACCATCCGGGCGCTTGGTGTGGGCGAGCATGCTATGCTCCTCTTACGCAGGCGTGTCAACGTGCCCGGGCCCGAAGGCAGGTGAGCACCTGATCCTGTTCTCGGCCTTTATTGTACGCACCCATTGATGATTCTTTACAGACCTATAGAACAAGATGCAGAGATGATGAGACTGCAAATCCTTGGAGATCCGCAACTTATGAGACAATTACAAGATGTGCGTGGTTATTCTTTCTTGCTTTCTTTAGTTTCTCACTGAGAGTTTCTCGCTCAGACACTACCGGAAATAGCTGCTGCTGCCCAATCTAACCCCACACGTTTCGCAGAGCTCCTAAGCCAGCAACGTGACCGCGCACAACAAGCTGAACTTGGTCGGCAGCGCGAGATTGCAGCTCTCAATGCTGACCCCTTCGATGTGGAGGCGCAGCGTCGTATCGAAGAAGCCATCCGTAATCAGGCAGTCATGGAAAACATGGAGCATGCACTTGAATATTCCCCGGAGGCGTTTGGGCGGGTGACGATGCTTTAGTGAGCACTTGTCCGACTTCAGAGTGTAGATGTACTGATGGACGGTAGCGTGCCGGTGGAGGTGAACTCGCATCCTGTAAAGGCGTTTGTGGATAGCGGAGCGCAGCAGACGATCAGTACGTCTTGTCTCACCCTTGTTGTGTCTGTCTGACTTCACTTCACTTGTACAGTGAGCCCCGAATGCGCGGAAGCATGCGGGTGCGCAATTTTCCTCTGAATTAGACGAAACTGACGTATCACAGAATAATGCGTCTCATTGATGGACGATTTGCAGGCATCGCACGTGGAGTGGGGACTGCAAAGATTCTGGGACGTGTGCATAGTGCACAGATGCGACTTGCGGACTTGCATCTTCCGTGTTCGTTCACTATAATGGAGGTCGGTCTTCCTTCTTTTCCGATATATTTCCTCCAATAATAAAGCTCACACAAACTTGAGGGCCGCGATGTAGATCTTCTCCTCGGGCTCGACATGCTGAAGGCACACCAGGCATGCATTGACCTCGAAAAATCCGTACTGCGTATCCAAGGGCGTGAAGTACGATTCCTCTCTGAACACGAACTCCCAGAGAAAGCACGGTTGATCGACTCAGGAGCGGACGATCCCATCGCATCTACCCCGGGCCCTTCCAGCAGCGCTCCACAACCTGCACAGATGAGTGGTGGTAGAAGCGCTGGTGCCAGCGGCTCGTCGTTCCCAGGTGGAGGAAATACGCTGGGTTCTGCACCTACACCACGTGCATCGACACGTCCCGCCGCTGCCCAATCACGACACCCAGATTCTGCTATCGAGTTGATCATGGGACTTGGCGTATCGCGGGAGGTGGCAATCAGCATGTTGGATGCCGCAGGTGGGAATGTGGATGCTGCTGCAAGTTTGTTGTTCTGAGTCCTAGGGGGGGGCGGGGATGATGAGAAGACATCAATATTCTTGGATCTTGTATCTTTGAGATTGCAAAATGTACGATGTGATGAATGATAAATGAAGTAAATTGGCATGCCCAGCTCGTCGCAAGAACATCAGCTTCTTCACTTTTGCCTCGAAAGATCATACTGGGACGCGGACATACTAAGCGGGCATCAGTCTTTCACACAAAGTAACTAGCCTGGTGCTGACATCCTCGTCCTCGTATCGACTTGTCCCTTTTCACTCCAGATATACCCACCGGAACATGCATGGGTAGTCATGTCGAAGGTCATACTAGTACAATTCGCGCTTACATTTTGGTAATTATACAGAAGTATTAGTAGTCTGCAGCGATACAAATATAAAGGATGCCCAATCATCCTCTCAAACCAAATAATACAAACCACACGAGCAAGTCTAGATAAGACTGACTCTCGTACGCACAAGTCCACCACGCCAATTCCACATCCCCGCACTGCGGTGGTGCGACCAGTCCCCCTGCATCCGCGCAAATGCATCCTGAATGTGCTCAGGCCGCAGAGCCGTCCTTGCTTCTGGTGGGGGTAAAAACAGTGAACTCGTAGGCAGTGGTGCTTCTGCCTCCTCCTCCTCTTCCTCCTCTCTCCTCGCACGTTTCTCCCGTTGTTCCCCTCGCCTGTGTAAGTGGTGCGACTTGCGCTTACCAAGGATGGGCGAGGTACCAAGGTAGTCGTCTCGTAGATATGATTCCTCGAGGGACTTTTTGACCTCGAGGCCTGCGAGCGTAAGGGAGCGCACCATCTCGAATGCGAGAAAGCCAACGATGTCGACGGTATCGTCATTAGCTTTGAGGTCCAGGTGTGGAGGAAGGTTAAGGAAGTCGCGGAAGCGCTTGGCTAATTGTTCATCGTGTCAGTAAGATTCTGTCTAGCTCATGAAACGACTTCACCTTTTCGATACGTAAATGACGCTTGTCTACAATCTGAATAATGTTGGTACTCTTCCCTCGTCATTTGTCGTGTGGCATCGTCAGCTTCTTTGAGGCGCTGTATACTTGCTTCGTGGGCTTCAATATCGTCCTCGTCCTCTTCGTCATCAGATTGGTGTCCAGACTGACGGAGCACCTCGCTGTAGATTGTCGAAATCTCCCAAGGAAGCTTAATAGTAATCTTTTGCGCCTTGGTCGTTAGTTTCTCTATGCGAATGTCAGTAGACCAGTCGGAAAATGTTGGAGAAATACAGACCATCAGCGCCATCCTCAAGATTCTCGACTTCGACACCACCACCTCCATCACCACCTGAATCTTTGGCATGCTTCCGAACGTCCTTCCACGAGAGATATGTCCGGAGACGGTTGACCTTACCGCGGTCATGGCGAATGAGGAAGATGAGGTCCTCCGCGGTAATGTAGCGCACACCACGCCGATTCGCGTGAAGGCGGGCTTGCAGGATCTAGAGTAGCATAAGACATCACAGGCAGAACCTCATAGTTAAAGTCACTCACGAGTTCGATGAGCTGACTGCGCACGATATCCTCGACGAGGTTAACAGTCTCTGGATTCGGGATCTTGGATTTCACCAAAGACGAACATCTGCGAGCATTCCGTCGTTCGTGCCGAGTGTGGTATGTAAATAGCAATGACGTACCATCTGGGATATCTCCTGCATGTACTTGTAGTCGCGACTGGTGCCATCTGAGGGTTTCTTCGAGACCGCTACTGGTGCTGGAGCAGGCGCTGCAGCTGGGGCTGCAGTTTGTGTTGGCGCCATAGTGAGCCGCGAGCAGTTGAATGTTGAAGTAACCAATGATCGAAGTCCTAATGGTTGATAAGCCTTGAGAAACGTAGTCCCGTGGTTTCTGTGTTGCAATCACTACGCCATCATGTGGACCATCTCAAATAACATATATACTCTTGGTCTATCTACAATTTCTTGTTCTCTTCTTTATTCATCTTAAGTTTCTTAACATCCTTTGCTATCGCAAACACAATGTCAGTCGACCAATTCAGCACTCCACTTGAGCTGCCACTCAGCGAAGAAAGTCTCGCGGTTATCAACGCCCACCTCTCCCAGCTTTCTCCACAAGACATCCTCATATGGGCACTCACGCACCTCCCTGCCCTCTACCAGACCACAGCTTTTGGTCTCACCGGGCTCGTCGCCCTCGATATGCTTTCCAAGTCTGGTCACCCAATCCCGAAGCTTATTTTTCTGGACACGCTGTATCACTTTGCGGAAACATATGAGCTCGTGCAGGAGGTGCGGGAACGTTATGCTGTCGACATAAAGGTGTACAAGCCCGAAGGATGCAAGACAATTGGAGATTTTGAAAAGAAACACGGCGAAGAATTGTGGCAGAAAGACGAAGACATATACGATTTTGCGGTCAAGGTATGTTGTTCATCCCGACATTTCAATAGATAGCTGAGCTGGATTGCACATGCAGGTTGAACCCGCTCAGCGCGCATACCAGGAGCTTGGCGTGCATAGCGTTATCACGGGCCGGCGTAGATCTCAGGGCGGCGATCGTGCCTCCCTCCAGCCGCTTGAGGTCGATGAAACAGGGCTCCTCAAGCTAAACCCACTTTTTGCGTGGTCTTTCGCGCAGGTCGATGCGTACATTCGCGAGAACAATGTTCCAAGGAATAAACTGCTCGATCAGGGATATCGCAGTGTCGGTGACTGGCATAGCACGCAGCCCAGTCGTGAGGGCGATACTGGCGAGCGTGCTGGGAGATGGGCAGACAAGGAGGGGAAGACTGAATGTGGTCTCCATAAGAACTTTTCTGAGATGAAGTCGAGGGCAAAGGTTCGTTGATCTGCGGGTGATATGGATGTTTTAATGATATAATAATATTAGCTCGAGGAGCAACGCATACCAGCAGAAGAAGTAACGACTGCTTCAGAGGTAGCCACTCCTCCTGCGTAATTAATTTAATGGTGTAACGATGCTGAGAAGTCTTGAATATGTATCGCTGTCCATTTCTCAGTCTAAGTGCTGGTCTAAGGGCCTGAGAATTTCTCTTGGCTGTGCAAACGTTCGTTATCTGATGATCAGAGCGGTGTGTAGATCTATTTCTCGTTGACGCTCGGGGTGTTTGACGAATCTAGGCAAAAAAAAGGCCTTCAATAGTCTTGGAATTAGTACACTGGCTTCTATCTCTCAGCTATAATTTTAGATGCGCCTGATGTCTTTCAAGGTTGAAGGGGAATTCCACAAATGTCGAATCCTGATCTTCGCTGTCATAATCTCATGTCAGTACCCTATGCTTTACGCCATGGTGAAGGCGCCTACTAATAATAAGTGACGGTTTACTAGAAACATTTAGTAGTATGCCCAAAGCTATCACATGATGCCAGTGACCAGATTCATATCCATAGTACTGGTTCCGGCCACGTACCAGTGATAGATTCCGCTGGTAAACATTTACTAGTCAGGGTATAATTACCAACCTCATATAGACGGAAGGCACTGACCGGGTCGAAGGTAGGCCGAGTCGCTCTTTTCTCTTCCAAATTCTTCCTCCCAGGCCAGCAACGATGTCTATCAAGTATGTGGGTTCCAGCAGCTACTGGCTGAGCATGCTCTCTCGTGTTCCTAACAATATTCGTATGTTACTATCTGACAGTCCACCGTCTATACTCCATCCAGTGTTCAATGCCGCTCAGCCGTTTCCTCCACTTCCTGATATCAACAAGGACAGCATTCGGACGCAGGTGTTTACACATCGCTCATATTACGGACGCCCGAATCATGTATTCGAGGACCAACCACAGGACCCGAGTCCAGACAATGAAAAGTAAGCAAAGTTTCTCTTCTCCTTAGGCCGTCAGGCTGTGTTGTTGTCCAAAACACCACACCCAACCGATCGAGCTTCCATCAAAGCGCTCGTGTGTGAAGCTGATAGGCTGATGCATTCTGCAGGTATGAGCATCTGGGGGACACCGTGTTAGGTCTGGTCGTGACCGAGCTTCTCCTGGATATGTACCCCAACTTGCGCGTTGGGCCATCTACGGTATGCCTCGTTTCTTAACGGGCACTAGGCATGTTCGCCCACTACATCCTCTTCAGAAAATCCGAGCCCTGGTCGTAGGCAACTCCACCCTTGCTGATATCTCGCGCATGTACGACCTACCAAGAAGACTGCGTCTGCATCCTGCTCAGGCAATTACCTTACGCGCTTCCGTCAACATTCAAGGTACGTTCCCGTTGTCCTTCATAAGTCTATTTATCGAAAGAAGTGTTCCCAGCCGACGTCTTCGAAGTACGTTACCCTTGACATCCGAACAAATGGATGCTGACACAATGCCACCGATAAGTCCTACGTGGGCGGGCTCTATCTCGAGCAGGATCTGCTGGGAGTCCAGCCCTGGTTGAAAGCCCTGTTTACGCCTTACGCGACTGAGGCTTACAAACGTGTACGGGAGCAACATCGTCTCCCGCCCATTCCGACGACTGCTCTTGTCGCGCCTGATTCAGTTCTGTCCTCACCCCCACCTTCGCCCCCTCACCCCCGCCCCTGCACTACCTCCACGACCATAGGCCACCTCGCGCTGTTCAATCAGCAGCTCCAGAAGGCCAACAGGATAGTCGAGTGGATCTATGCAGACGGGACTGGTGAAGGCACGAAGACGACTCCAATTTGGCTCGTCAGGTGCGAAGTAGATGGAGAAGTTTACGGTCGCGGACAAGGTGGGACCAAGAAAGCCGCCCGAAACGAAGCTGCCAAGGAGGGTCTGAAGAAGATGGGCATCGAAGTCTGACAATGGCTGAGGCGGGTGAGTGATGGGTTGTTTGCTAAAGGGCTCAATTTGATCGGTCTTTGCAATCAGGCTTTCAGCACTGTCTCTCCAGACTCGCGCTGGCTGGAGATCTATTCTTCTATTGGTGGCATCGTCGGCCTGCGCCAGTGTGTAGAGGTTGTGTATGAGACGTTGCGTCAATGCGTCAACATGAATGTGAATTGCTTCTCAATTGTCTTGATTTCTTGATTTTGGCTTTTCGCACTATCCGGTTTTATGAAAGGGGCTGGATCGAACGAGAGTGTCCATACATATATATGCGAAATGGTCTACTATTAGTTTATCGTCTTGTACTTTGCTGTAGAAGTGTTTCATCAATGTTATTGTGCTTTCGACTTTTGATAACTTATGACTTACCTGATACATTATCTGTAGAGGAAATATATATCCAAGGGCCTGAAAAACCTCTATACCGAATCGCGGAGCCTCCCGATATTGTCCACCGAAGGCGCACCCCAAATGAGCGTCTTCCGTGATGGGTCCAACAATCGGGGGAAATGCCTTTCAAGAATGGGCACAAGCAAACCTCGGTGTATTGATGGCACATTGGCTACCTTAACCTCCGCAGGTACGCTGCTCGGAGTCTGTGTCACCACGACTTTTGCCTCGTTCATCACGGAAGCTTTGACCTCCTCCACTATTGGCCCAGCACGCATCAGCGCCCGCGCCTCCTCATCAACGTCGGAGAAGTCATCTTGTTTCACCGCGCTGATAGAGTATGCCCAAACGCCGACGCCAAAGCCTGCGAGTACGAAGCCGGTGATAGCGTTTCGCAGGCGAAAAGGTGCGCGTGCGCGCTGGAGGCCGGGGGACATAAGCTATGGATGTGATGTGTCAAAGGTGCTCTTGTTTTTAGGAGTACTTGGTTATGCAGATGCGACGTACAGAACTGCGTGGTCGATAGGATGCAGCAACGGTCTTTTTGGATACGTATTGCTCGTTCGCCATGCTCGTGATCTATCGGGTGGTGTTTCTAGCTTAGTTCTAACTATTGCAAGTTAGCATAAAATCAGACGCTCGACTCCAATATTGCACAGACCAATTATTTCACTGCTCTGAGACTTCGAGTTCTGGAGTCCGTGCTTCCGTGCTATACTCAGCTCACTAGCGTGCCACGCCACCAAGTCGTTGTCCGAGAAATTCTCACAGCTTGAATTCATATATGAAGTCATTCGATCACCTGACTTCAACTTCGACGCGGACGGCTTTCCTGCATCCGCCAGTTCCACAAGGAGCATGTTTCCGCAGCCCTTGCCATTTTCTCATGCACTAAGAGTGCTAGTGAAAGCTCCGATTGCAACCAGACAGTCTAATCGATCGAGTCTCAGCTTGTGGTACAGAATGGCCAGCACGAACGCCAATATCGTAAGTAGGTATCAGGTCCACTGCTTGGAGTTGCTGAGCCTCTTTTAGTGGGGTCTGCAGGACCCATCGTTGATAAAGTATCAATCGTATATCGATGGGAAGTGGGTGAGCGCAAAGGAGGGTGGAAGTATTCTTGTTACCAGTATGCTATCCTCTTACAAGTGGGATATGATCCATCAACTCAGAAACCTATTACAGACCCCGCGACAGGTGAAGAACTCGGCACTGTTCCAGAGATGGGCCTTGAGGAGACCAAGTCTGCTATTGCAGCTGCCGGGAATGCCTTTGCATCATGGGGCAAAACTACTGCCAGGGTTGATATCTTATATGTTCTGCTGGCATATACTAACGTACACTCTGCTTGATAGCACCGTCATGACATTTTGATGAAGTTCTATAATCTAATGCGAGAACACAATGATGACTTGGCCAGGATCATTGTGCGTGTATTACTTAACAAGCTGTTGTTTTCCTCACTCTTTGACAGACATTAGAGAATGGCAAGACGTTGACGGAGGCAAAGGTACCATCACTAGACATATCCGCAGTATCAAGCTAACTCCTTGAAAACAAGGGCGAGAATGCTTATAGTGCATCTTTCATGGAGGTAAGTAAACTCGGTTCAATTGAGTTATGTAACTAGCATGTTATTCGTAGTGGTATGGTAGGTTATCCCGCCAGATAGCTTGAACCTCTATTCATTTTTTCTATCTTAGCTGAGGAGGCTGTCCGAATCTATGGAGGTTTGTATTTTCCGTTTCAAAGAGTTCATACATTGATTGTTTTTACCAGAACACATACCTTCAGCCGTTCACCAACCTTCGGAACGTTGTGATTAAACAGCCTGTCGGTGTCGTGTGAGACCTTTCATGCGATCCTTTAATGCATTATTTAAGAAAGCGCATCAGCTCTATTCTCACCCCGTGGAACTTTCCTTCTGCCATGATCACGCGAAAATTGGGTGCCGCACTCGCAGCAGGTTGCACAGCAGTTATAAAGCCTCCACCTGAAACACCGTTTTCAGCTCTTGCACTAGCTGAGGTAAGACCTTTCTTATAATTCTTGCAGCTTTGGATTTTCACCGTCGTTGCTATTCGAAAGCTTTCTCGTCGCGCAGGTGTCCCAGATGGCGTCATCAACATTGTTACAACTCAAAAGAACGTCATTGAGGTCGGCCGTGAGATGTGCGAAAACAAAATAGTCAGGAAGATATCATTCACCGGATCAACACCCGTCGCTAAGAGCTTGTATGGCATGGCTGCCTCCACACTCAAGAAGTGAGCACCTAGCCAAAACACCCTCCGAGCTTATAAATACTCTCTTTAGAGTCTCCATCGAAGCTGGCGGGAACGCACCTTTCATTGTCTTTGATGACGCCGATATCGACCAGGCTGTTGAAGGTCAGCGTAGGAAGATTTTCTGAACCCTCTCCAGGCTGATCCTATCTCTTAAGGGGCAATCTCATGTAAATTCCGTGGTTCAGGACAAACTTGCGTCTGTGCAAACCGTATCTACGTCCAGTCTTCGGTCTACGCTGATTTTGCTTCTAAACTCGCTGAGAAAGTAACTGCGTTTAAAGTCGGAAATGGCCTGGATGAAACAACGTTGGTGGAATGCGCCAGATAATCTCTCCCATTTACTCACTCATTTCCAGGACGCATGGCCCTCTCATTCATGAGCGAGCAATCTCGAAGGTTGAGCGACATGTAGAAGATGCTGTTTCTCGTGGTGCCCAAGTATTAGTTGGTGGTAAACGTGTCGATGGGGCCGGAACTTTCTTTGCGCCTACTGTCCTTTCTGAGGTTCCCGCTGGAGCACTTTCCAATTTTGAAGAAACTTTCGGGCCTGTTGCAGCTCTGACGAAGTTCGAGACAGAAGAGGAGGTGATCGCCCTAGCAAACAACGCAGATGTGGGCCTCGCTGGATATTTCTTCAGTCGAGATGTTGGGCGTGTATGGAGAGTTGCAGAGGCGCTAGGAGGTTGGTATGGTTGGCACCAACACCGGGCTGATCAGCCATGCTACTATTCCTTTCGGTGGCGTCAAAGAGAGTGGTCTTGGTGAGTTTTCTTTATAGTTCTCGCGTTTGGCTAATACTGAACCCGTTTGATATTAGGTCGGGAGGGAGGCCACGGTATCACGGAGTACTTGAATCAGAAGCTCATCACTTTTGGCGGGCTCTGAAATAACACACTTTGTACACAACAAACCATGTATCATATCTGTTGCCTGATGTCGTCAATTCACGAGAATAAAGCATGCATATAAACAAGATTGTATACATATGTGACTACAAATTCACAACTTCGCCTGGTGATGGCCCTCCTCAATGACAGGGTTGATGAGTGTGCCAATACCGTGACCCAGCCATACCCTGCAGTCATCACCGTTCTTGAGTACAATGGCGGGCTTCCTCGCGAAACCAACACCCTTGGGTGTTCCAGTCAAGATAACCGACCCAGGCTCGAGGGTGGTTCCTTGCGAGAGGAAAGAGACCGTTTGACGAACATTGAAGATTTGGTCGCTAATAAACAATCATCACTTCAGTGTGCTATCTCCAGGCATGGATAAGTATTACTTGGTGTTACCGTCCTGGAGGACTTGGCCGTTGAGCGTGCAAGTTAGCGGGATTTCCTGGGGGTTGGAAATGGCGCTGTGCGACACAAGAACAGGACCGAGGGGAGTTGTGTTATCTGTTCAGGTTCATGTTAGTCATATTTCATCTTGTCCGAGAAAAATTACTTACCGAACCCTTTGGAGAATCCCCACTGGGAAGTTGTCAGTTGGTGCTTGCGGAATGACACCTATTGTCGGCAGATATGAGATCAGGCGGCCTCAAAACCATAGTGTAAGCTTTACATCATTGGCACCAGTGTACCCGAGGACGTAGTCGAGAGCGTCCTGCCTCGGAGACATTCTTAGCCGCCTTTCCGATGACGATAGTGAGTTCTACTTCGTAGTCGGAGAGGTGCTCTTCGACAGGCTGGGCAACCTTGGGAATGAAAATTGGTGCATTGGGACCGATCATCGACGCCAGGGGCTTGTAAAACAAGATGGGGGCGCTGCATATCACAATGTTTGCAATTTTAAACAGAATCCAGGAAAGATCGGATAGCATCGACTTACGCAGGCTTAGCCATTTTTGTCTCTGCCTGTTTGTGGTGTCAATATTATACACTAGCACTCGATTTTGATAGAACTTACTGCGTGGTCCTGAGTAGTTGAGACCCAAGCACCGAACGACCTTCATCTCTTCACGAGAGAGAGGAGAGAGAAGCTTCTCGACTGTCAAGATATTGCTCGTAACGCGAGAGGCAGGGTCAAAGGCAGATCCAGAGATCTCATAAGCTCTGATGGTCTGTTTGTTCCATGCAGCAAGGCCAACTGTGCGTCACGAACATAAACATATAGTCAAGGAAGCACAGAATGAGCCTGCTGATTTACCATCAAGTCTGGGGTCAACCGGTTGTCCGAATGTGGATTTGTGCGGTCTCTGCAGCGACAAAGCGAATGAGCCGCGTCCATTGCTGCAGTCGCGATTCCTCTATGTGAGCATATAGGTCCACTTGGATAGATATATGTTGCACATACTGTTGAGATGGGTGCCATGATGAACAACAACAAAGATTGGGAAGGTCTGGGAATGCGCACCTAAGCGTAGAACTCGTTATTTACTTGGACCCCACAGTGAGACACTCAGCGCTCAGGCTTCACGCGGTCGTAAACGCTCCTCCGATTTTCCGCGTCACGTTCCAGTCACGTGGCAGCGACGCGTTTAACCCATTCCAAGATTCAAACAATTCATCAATTGCTCATCACGAGCCTCGAGGGAAGTCTTGACCAGTGATTTCTGAAACAACGGAATTATCTCTTCACCGATGTCGTCAACAGTGAGCTCGATGAAGACGACGCTGCAGGATGCTTTGGACGATGTGAGTAACAAGGATGATCTTGAGGATGGGTTCGGTTAGTTATGACCACTCCTACAGTTGACCTCAACACGTTCATCATTTAGAAGAAGAAATAGAGCTCTGGCTGTTCTTGAGCACCAGCTTGCACTTGTGTGTGTGCAGTCCTCCAATGATGATACATTAGAAACGTATTTGGACCTTCAAGACGCTTTTGAATCCAATGGTGGGGAATAACCGCCCAACCTGCTGCGTACCGTCTAATTCGGATATATAGTTCCATCGCGGATCTTGGCTTGGATACAATGTACGACACCTCAGCTAGAACTGTGCGCAAGCAAGAGCTCCACCAGTAAGTATGCAGCCTTTTTCTTCCTCGACACCATAGTTGACTGAATCACAGAAGAGCGTGATACTGAAATGAATACCTCGTGCTCCCAGTTATGTCAAGGCTTGTCGATAATCCAAGGAGTCTCTCTTCACCACAAATCAAGCAAGTCTTTTCTGGGTCGTCGGTTTTCTCTTGAGGTTGGTTGTGTTCAGTGAAGTCCTTGAGATGCCCAAACCTAATCATCCATCACAGATTTTGATCGAGTTATTACTTACTTCTCGACACACGCCAACCATTGATGCCTCTTCGAGGGAAAACAATTCCCAAGCACCAGAAAAGCCTGCGCCCTTCATGCATTTGACATCTGCTGTCTTAGATACTTTGTTGTGCGTTCTGGTTGATTCTTCTCCAGCGCTTCGCGCTTTTGAGGAAGTGAATGGGGTTCAAGCAGTGGTAAAGATACTCAAACGAGCAGGAACACCACGCGAAGTCAGGTGGGTTACTCGTTCCATTGCTGTGCAATCACTGATGTAGATCCAGAATGAAATGCCTTGAGTTTCTCTACTTCTAT
Source organism: Suillus variegatus (assembly GCA_016647645.1). Lineage (NCBI taxonomy): Eukaryota > Fungi > Basidiomycota > Agaricomycetes > Boletales > Suillaceae > Suillus > Suillus variegatus. The sequence continues at coordinate 32,472 of JABBWF010000197.1, forward strand.
CTGATGGATGAGACTCCCACTCACATACGGCCTGATGAAGCACACTCACTACCCTCCTCCCCCGTTGCCACCCAACCTAGCACATCTCTTCTACTTCCTGAATCCAAAATATTTGCTCGTCCTGCATCTAGCGCCTCGAATATCTCATTTGCGTGTACCTCTACCAGATCGTCATCGAATTCATCAACCTCATCTTCTTTCTTCTCCATGTCAACAGGTTCATCGACAACTAGTACAACCACTAGCTTCGAGAGCATCCACACACCTTCGCCTATCAAGAAATCATATTCCACCTCCACTTTCACTTCATCAGACCCACGCACTCCTCCTAGCTCACCACCTTCGATAACATCCAGCACTAGAAAGATACCGGCTCCACTACAATCACGCTCAATGCTCATGCTACGGAAGGAAGTGGACTATGAGCCGCTGAGCCCCAAGAAACCCAGAGGGTTCCGACCAGGTCTTGGAGTCGCTGATGCACCCATCCCTACCACACCTTCCGTATCACGTTTTCGAGAGACGATTAGCAGCAAGACCTTCCCATCAGGCCGTGCTGAGGATGCAGAGGCTCACACAAGCAGGCATGACCGTGTGCGGACCATTGATGAGAAGAAAGAAATACTAGGGAGCATGCTGGGGAATGTAGATGCTCTCGTCGATGGTGTGAGGAAAGCAGGCATATGGGGGCTTGGCTAATGCTCTCGATGCTGCTCTCATACCAGCGTTATCTGCCCGAAAATTGCGGAATACATTTGGTGGTGTTACAATATTGACATGGATATACTTGGACTGATACGATCAATAAGGTGCTAACTAAGAGCGGATTTGCGCAAACTCTGTCAAAAATTTCTCTTGCGCACGAATAACGACCTTGACATGGTCGAGGGAAAGCAGTTCATTTCTGTGCATTCTCATGAGTAACGGGGAAGCAAACACGCGGACAATAATACTTACGCAGAGAGTGCTAACGCCTGGGCGGTCCGGACAAGGTTCTTAATGGTGCGTCCTAGAAACTATATTTAATTCTGATAGGCAGGATGGCAGGGCTATGCTGACCATTAAACGGTTTTTGCGCCAATACCTCCAGATCTGAGTGAGAAACGTAATAGCGTGGCTCTTTGCCATCGATGTTGACGAACTCTTCAGACTCTGAGTCCAAAAATGGCCACCCAGCAAGCTCGATGAACTTTTTCCAGATCGTAAACCGGGCCGAAGCGTCTAACTCAGGATATTTGATCGCTGTTAAGATCAAGTTTATTTCAAACTGATATGATATAAATAGAGGACGAACCAATGGAGAACCTCGAAAGAAAGGCGTCGTCAAACGTTTGAATACGATTTGTTGTCAAGAAGAGCACACCGCGGTGGTACTCAATGACCTTTAATGCAACGGAAACCAGTGCGTTGCGTGTCAGCTACAATAAATGAGAAACGTATCGTGAAACTAATGATGGAATGCAAAAACGTACGTCATGGAGACTCCTCTGTTCCAGGAACACGTCAGCTTCGTCAAGAAGAACTACGGCGTCCCATACGGTAGCTAACTAGTAGAGAATTCTTATCAGTTCAGTCGAAATTGTACATCATGGCACGTACCTTCAATATCGCCGAAAGCTTAGATTCTAGGTGTGAAGGCTCTGTCGACAATTCCGCAGAGCTCACGATGTACAAAGGCCTCTTGAGGTGTTCAGCGACAGCTTCAGCTGTAAGCGTCTTTCCAGTTCCAGGAGGCCCATGACCGCAATCTTACACAGAATAACATGAAGTTGACAGCATTGGGAGGTACAGGGAAACCTACCAAACCTCCACCTTTACCTGTGATAACGTCCGACATAAGATGCTGCGACGTGTTGACATTCTTAGTAACATTGACAAGTCCCTTGATCAGGTTCTGCTTGACCATCAACAATAGCCGGACAATAAACAAAGGGCTATTATACTTACTTTAACATCATCATCTACAACCAAGTGGTCCCAGGCTTTCTCGTCATACGTGATATCATCAATATTTTCGACGTGGAATGATTTCCATTGCTGTAGCCCGTCGTGAGTCAGTCGAACCAAGTTAACTTGAAAAGAGTTCAGCTTACTTTGCTCTTGAGATCGAAACCATTCACAAAAGCCGGGAGTTGATCGTGTTTCCCCTCTGGAATGTCAGGGATCTTCTCGTCTCTAGGACGAAGTTAGCGCATGTGTTAGGAGCAAAAGTAATTATATCATACGGGTTACGCGTGTAGCCCTGTTTCTCATTGAATGCACACTCATCGATAACGATTCGACTCTGGGGTCGAATCAATAAGCTCCTTGCCATTCTAGAAAAGAGAAGGAAGGAATATTACCCCTTTATCTGAGCACAATTATGAGTCTGACGGCAACGTAGAATGGGTCAGACACACATGACTTGTAATGGAAACCGCCAGAAAACGATCCGTACAAATTCCCTCGGGCTAAAATGATGTTCAGAACTTCTGTACATCTAACAAAGAGCGTGAGGCCTTGTACCTGTTAGCTTGGCGCGTACATCGTCTGTCATGATTTTGCAATCCAGTTGTGACAGTTTCACCGTTCCCTGAACTGTCGTGAGCTCTCATGAATTGAAAGCGCAAAAAATACAAACAGCGTATTTTGGAACCAAGAAAGTCTCTTTCTCGTCGATATATTTGTATCCGTTCCACCTCGTTGTCTCAGAATTCAGGCAAAATGATCTGTGGGCGAGTGATGAGAACTCGATTCTTCGTATACAATGCGACATACGTTGCATTATAGCTTCCGCTACTGAGCGTAAATCCAGTCTGCAGCAAGATTAAACAGACAGTTACTATCATATAATATTACTCACCAAGTCACCCTCCTGTAGAGTATAGTACTTGATACCCCGCTTGAAGTAGTATCTGAGGAAGTCGAAAGCAACATGTCCGTAAGAGAGTTGAAGCTCGAGTTCTTGAGCTCTGTAACCTCGTAGTTAACCTAAATGTCAGGACAGTATATAAATGTGCTCACATCGGTTCGAATTCTTTCTCTATAATACCCAATAGGACGCCAAAATGCTCCGACACGTCCTCGAAGTACCGCCGGGCGTCTTCCTCAGTTTTATGCACTGTATTAAGGGATGAGATTGTCAAAGGAGATATCATATTATGATGGCCAGACATACGGCCCAATGCATCTGTGCAACCCATATCATTCGCTTTTTGCTTGAGATCTTCACCAGCCAAATTTGAAGTAAGAATTTCTCGCACATCCGCAAGATTGGCCCGAAGGTCATCTATTCTCGCGAAGAAATCCAGAAGAGGATAGTGCGGGTTTTGTTTGAAGAAACCACTCCCAATGGCGTAGCTGCCAAGACGACGACACTAAGATTGACCCGACAAGAGCTTATATCATAATCTTACCGAAGAAAATCAACCAATACACTGCTGAAGTTGCTTACAATCAGTTTAGGGGGCGCTAGACGAAGTCGTCAATACAGGCCAACAATAATTTGATAGTAGCAGTCGTGGAAAATCATGCGTACATTGCTCATCCTTATATAGGACATCGAGATAGAAATAGTTGTTCAGATCTATGGGCTGAGAGACGGGCTTGATGAACGATGGATCATATGGTCTCCAAATGCATTCAACATTATCCCTGTGTTTGCATGTAAGCGAATAGTCAGAGCAGTCAAGCAACTCATTACAGACCACATCTGAAAACGTCGCAAGTAACGATCCTCAGTGTTCTGCGTCTTACTGACTTTATCTTCTGAAGCAGCCTGATTCGTTAGATTAGCAAAACTTGAAATCCAGATACGCTCTACGATGAACATGGTGAACGTGCGTTACCGACCTTGGCTCCAGTAGCATCCTCTGCTACATTCATGCCTTTGGATGTGATGGTGTCCTGCAACGAAACTGTGTTGTCGTCGGGCATGACCTCAGAGTCTGCAAGGTAGGAAGAATGCGAATGAGATGTGGGCTTGTAAGTTTGAGAGATGGAAGAACGACGGAGGATGTTTTAAACCCATCCCAGCAACGCCAGTCATCGATTTTGAAATTTTACCAGATGCGCACGCGTTATGCACGCTCCGCTTCGAAACTTGATTTCCGCCACTCAAGCCCTAATGGGGGACTCAAGTCAGACAACATAACAATACTAAGCTTCTGATACACTTGTTCGCTAGAATTTGGGTGGTAGATTAAGATCTTGTGAGTCACATTGGGCACGAGCCTTTCGAATTCGCGAGGCATCGATTGCATTCAAATGACTGCGAGCGGACTCGAGTCAACAAAGATAGGGGTGAACGGTGGGCAACTTCTAGAGACGGTGTAAGTCCGCATTGGAACACGATTGTTTCACCTACATAGTCCAGATGCGTCAATTTTTATGGCTACACACCAAAGGGAGAAAGGTGATTCGGATGCACAATATGTGTACACAGATAAAGCATGCTTCGCTCGAGTGAAGAAGGAACCACATCGAAGAACTACTTCCGATACCCAGTAAGGGAAATTACCGATAAACTCATCAGTACTGCAGCGACCAGCATTGCAATTATTGCACCCACCAATATTAATCATCCTAAGGAAAACGAAGTTGACAGCCTGTAATTGGCAAGCCCGAGCGTCACGTGATCCAAAGTTCAGTCACGAGTGAGTGTTCCTGACTTACTCATCGACAACTCGTGGAGGGAATCACGGACCCGGTCGTGTGTCCCTGATGTATCAAACAAACCCATCGGGCTTATTCTTTATGCCGGTCGCTTCCGAGTGAGGGGGAAACGCATGCTTGCCGAATGGACTTGTCCGTTCGGGCTAGCCTGGCAGACTGGACGGAAAAACGAATCAGCCCATTGAATGAAACAAAAATATGTTCAAGTCGACACACTGTGCCACTTGATGTAAATCGCTTCACTAACCAGATATTAAGAGACAACTTACTGAGCTTGATGAGTCCCGTCTTGACTCACGCACACCTACACATCCTCTCGCGGGACGTAGACCGGATAATTCTAAATAAAGTCTAAGACTAACCTGAAACGCCGATCCTCAATCTGATTACATTGCAAGCTTAGTCATACACCAGTTAACACTCCTTCTCGGACCACAATACTCACCTTCCATTTGAACCACCGGCTCCACCATATTTCTTCTTGCCTCCAGAGGCCCGACCAGCAAGAATTTTAGACAAATGGCCCGCTTGTTTGTAACAAGGTTTGTCCTGACATCGCTTGATCTTGCGCAGCCCCTCTCCCCGCCGCCCGCTTACAAAAGTCCGGCTCGGGCATTAGATTTATGACTGCAGTTCCTTTCTTGCCCATTGACTGACATGTTCTTCAACTCTCATAGAACTACATCACTAGCCGTTTCGCTCTTTGGCGCAGTGTTCAATTTCGCTCTTGCAGTGCGACTACTAGGAGCTTGGCGGTCATTCAAATGGGAACCAGAAAGCGAATGGGAGAGTTCTGAGTATTCCATCAGTAAAGATGGAGTGCATCTCGTATGGGCGTTATTGTGCGCATATTTTGTTGCGGCATCTGTCATTTGTCTCTTCGGCCTGGCAGGCATTGTCCGAGTACGTCAACTTTTTTCTTTTTTTTTATTGCCAAAATCTTGAGCCCTCTTTTCTAGGGCAAAGCATCATTTGTCCGCATATATCGTGACTACATTGTCGGAGATTTCGTGTTTGGCACGTTGTTTGCAGCCATAGGCTCTTACGCTGCCTTTCGACCATCAGTTCGCTCCAGTATTTGCGAGTTGTTGTCACGCCAGCCAGACACTCTTCGGGACTTCATCGACTTGGGCCTGACTTTGGAGAACTGTGAACCATGGTTTGAGCGGGGAGTATTCGTGTTCATGATTGTTCTGATTGTCATCACCGTCATTCGCGTGAGTAAATTTTGCCTTAATTGTTGGTGGCGAGCCGCAAGGCTGACGTTTGTAATTCGATTACGCAGCTTCACTTCGTGTTGGCTTTGTCCAGTTACTATACCATTCTTATCAGTCATCAAGGCTTCCATTTGTCATCCCACACGCCTCACTATGAGCGGATATATATTCTACCAGTCCATTCAATGGCAAACAAAGCGCGCTGCACATCCGACGTCGACCTACAATTTGTAGACGCTCCCGTTTACGCTCCAGTCCCGCTCACGCATGTTTCTTCGCAAGTCGCAGAGGAATTGCTTGCGAATGCGACTGAAGCATGGGTTTCTCGATCACACTCAGCCCAACATGTACGGCCGCCCAGCCTCTCGCTGGCACGTCATCAGTCTGTGGACCTGAGTTCCGGAGCAGGTCAGACCGCTGACTTGATTTCGCTGGAGAACGAAAAGGCATGAGCTCAGGATAACAACGACGGTATTAACTTCTGACATGTTGCGGTGGTGTTTCTTCTCTGTGCTCTTGCTTGTATTATTGTGTTAATGAGTTGCTGCTTGCTTGTACATTAGTTATCTCAGTTATTCGGAATCAGAAGGACCAGTGTCGTCCTTTTTGTAATGATGTATAGCATGGAAGCTCTTTGTAGTACTGAACTGAATTCGCAACTCTGACATCAATATATCCCCCTTCTGTTCCGTTTCAGTTCTCCCGAATGTCTTCCTTTTCAGGATCTTATCATTAACGGTGTCTAGCTCTCACAGTTCCCTTCTCTTACCTGCCTGACTGTCGCTCGGCGTCGATATTGCACTGCAACATGGGTGTCATGTACTCGCGGGCTAACAATTCACCCACAATCACATGAATATGGTGCGTGCATTGTTTACTCTCCGCTCCTGTCGTGCAGTCACATCTGTATGATTCAGACACCCAAAGACATATGCGGATAAAGATGTTGCATCAGCAGAACGCCGTTATACTTCCCGACGCGGCTCCCGCTACTAATCTGCTGTGATAAATCTACGGTGTAGTTGTTTCTCATGACATGACCACAATTCACGTTTCCTTACTATGCTGAACCTAGTAACGTCATATCTTATATGGGGTCAGCTATTTGAAACTAGCTGAACTCCGGGGTTCACAGTCATTAAGGCCTTGTCAGTGACTCAGCGCTCCGCAGTTATCGCGTGCCGCAGTTCCTTGTACGTGTGAGTATGTAGGTCATCTTCTGTCCGCGATTTGCTAAACTCGTAAGCCATCGAGGCATGCACAGAATATCTTTACCTAACGTCCGATAATCTGGATCATTCTATTCTTCCATTGCGCAGTTGGAACAGTTTGACTATTCCTCCTCCGACCACTTGCACTGATCATGTGCAGGAACAACGGCAGACTAGATAAGAAGATATCGTAATATCAGGAGAGGATCTTGGCGCACAACCTAGGCCAGGTTTTGATAGGCCGGTCCGCCTTTTCCGGGCCCCGGCATTCGTTCATCTGGTTCTGGCCCGGGTGGTTCCTGTCGAAGTTCGATGGACACATGCCCGACACGTGTTTCGAGCTACGCCGAGCACCACCCGTTTTCAGATCCCAATTTTGGATTTCAAAATGTGACTCAGACAATTGGACTTCTCGCCCCTGTGTCATGCCTCGACACGCCTGCAATTGCCCGCGGTCGGTGTTAGGCATCTCATTATTTGCTGCATCAGACAAATTATCAACCGCTATATCATACGCGGGTGCAGCAAGCTAAAGCAATTGGTTACTATTCTCAATTAGCACGACTGGCTTTCACTAACTTGGTACTTACAATAGTTTGCAGCGCACCAATGATGTCTGAGGCACTTGTAAGCTGTTTGCATGTTGTTTCCCTACTGTTGGTTGAATGGTTCAAAATCAGACTTTTACCGTAGTCATGATATATGGTGATGCCGGCATTTTGTATTTTGCGATTCGTCAAACTAGTAGAGGTCAGCGCTCAAGCTTCAAGCTTCAAGTCTCGAGGCTCTGGAGTTTGTGGGGATGTCGTGGTTTGGCCGTCACTATTTCTATCACAGTGAGTGTCTTATCCTCAGCTTGTCGAGTCTCTGCTACCTAATACTAACCAACTACTACCAAGTACTAGTATAAGCTTCAGCCGCATCGTGCTGTCACCTATCCGAGTCAGCCTTGAACAAGCATTGCAGGCTTGTTGAAAAAAAATTATGTAACTAGTACTTTCTTCATGACGTCATGACCCGGATAGGGACGTCGTACTAGGTGAGGTAAAATGCCCCTTACTATCGCACTACTCATGCACTCCTGCCTCCAGATCTGTGAAGTTCTGCGGAACATCTTTTCGGCCTTGAACGATTATGAAGACATCACACTCGACGTACAGAAACCATCCAGACCCGTTGACGGTGTAGATGTTCGACACCAGACTCTCGCACGTCTCGCTAGGACTTGTCGCACATTCTCGGAGCTTGCTCTGGATGTGCTCTGGGCTCACATATATGATCTCAGCCCTGTAGTACAATGTCTCCCCAGGCACGTGTGGTCTCGACATCGTCACAATCGTAGTCTGGTAGGTTTCCGGCGCTCTATGATTACACTCATGTCTCAAACGGCGTGCAGAAGATAGATAGTTGCGTTCTGATTGTTCATTGGCGGGGCATCGAAAAGTACCTCCTGAGGGTTCGCGCCCTTGGAAAACTGGGGCGTAGTGCCATGGGCGACATCTCCCAGGAACTTGCACATACCCTCTGCAGTCATCCCTGGCCTTTTTTACTCCCTGGCCTTGAAAAACTGTTCTGGTCGGACAGTAGCCATGAATCTACTCACCTCCTTTCAAACCTTCTCAGCCCCACCCTGACTGAGCTTCATCTACACGCCATGGGTAACTTGTTTATGCTTTCGGTTTTATCAAACCTGGGAGTCACATGTCCCCTCATGAAATCCTTCTCCACCACTGGCTCCGATTCAGCTGCATCCATCCCGGTTTCACAAGCTGTTGTATGTGGTTGGCACCATCTCAAGACCCTTAGCACAGAAGCTGTCGATTGGCGTGCCTTATCTCACCTCTCCACTCTTCCATCCCTTACGAACTTGCAACTTTCATTTCTATCACAGAATAGGGTCTCCTCCAAATACAGTCAGACCACATTCTCAAACCCTCTTCGCCATCTCACAATCCGGGCGCAGAGTGCCGAGCTATGCATACCTTTCCTTGAAGCAACGTGGATACCCGCGAGAAGAGTATCCATCTCTCTCGGAAACGTCCCGCGATCTTCCAGTAACGAAACTTTCCTTTTGCTCCTTGGCTCTCGTGTAACAGCGCAACAAGTGCAAGCTTTCTCACTCGATTTGACTTGTGATTCACTCCTTACAATCAGTGACATCATGCCACTCTGCTCATTTTGCGCGTTGGAAGAACTAATACTGCCATCCCACTCTGCCAACCTTACTATAAACGACCAAGACCTCGTTAGAGCCGTGAAATCGTGGCCCAAGCTGAAAAAATTATGCCTAGGTGACGAGGCCACGTGGGTAACACCAGCGCGTCCTCAGATCACCCTGGATGGGTTTGCCAGTCTGCTTTTGCATTGTCCAGACTTGCGAACTCTTGGCATCGGTATGGACGCCACCTCATACAGTGTTGTGACACCCGAGGTTCCAGGGGGTGGGGTAACCAATACCAAGATCACTACACTCTCTGTCGGGGCATCGCTGATCGACAATCCATTGGCTGTCGCCGCCTTCCTTTCCTCCGTTTTACCAAACTTGAAGAAGCTTCTGTACACTAAATTTGAAGTTGTACCACATCAAACGGAGAGACGACACGAGAAATGGGTGAGAGCTGCAGCGTATATGCGAGATGTGCATATGATAAAGAAGCAGGAGAGGGTTAGATTGGGGATTCACTAGGTTCATGTATTGCAGGTTTGTATTCTCAATTTCTCATTCGAAGTCGAGTGGTTCCTGACAATTACATTACGTAAATGTAATAATGATATTGATGGTTTTAGCACTTATCATCGCTGTATGTATTACTGCACCAAAGCGCAACGCCAAATTTACACCAAGGCGCCTCCTCACCACACTTTCAAAAGAAGATAATGGCCCATGTTCGCGAGCGATCTCTTTCACCTGAGCTTTCTTCAGATTCGCTTCTAAAGCGATTAAAAACGACACATTCCCCGTCGACATCGACCGTGGACCATCGGTTGCGCTTCTATCCTGGTCTCTTTGGGCCAGAAAATGTGCAGCAATTGCATCAGGCTTACGCTGGCAGTGAACCGTTCAAATATGCGATTGTCGAAAAGCTTTTCCAGGACGATCTTCTCAAGAATGTGAAGGATGAATGTATGAAGGAGCTGAGCTTCACTGAGAAGGAGACAGACATATACAAGGTAAGTCTCCTCGATCCTAATCGACTATCTGTTGTCCCAGATCTTTTTCCTAGGTAAATCAAACCGGGGACCTTGCATCACTCTCGTACCTCTCTGAGGCTCAACTTGCACTTTTTCCAAACCTCCTCGCTCTCCGCGATGCACTCTACTCTTCAGAGTTTCGCAAGTTCATTCAAGCTGTCACTGGGTGTGGACCACTCTCCGGAACGAAACAGGACATGTCTGTTAACTCGTACACGCAGGGGTGTCACCTGCTCAACCACGACGATGTGATTGGAACCAGGCGGGTATCGTACATCCTCTATATGCCCCTACCATACGGCCAGGAATGGCAGAAAGAATGGGGAGGTGCTTTAGAGTTGTATCCTGTTCAAACTGGCGCCGATGGGATCCCTGAGCCCGAGGCTGCACCATGCAAAGCTATCCCTCCAAGCTGGAATCAATTCATTTTCTTCGAAGTGCAACCAGGCAAAAGCTTCCATTCTGTAGAAGAGGTGGTAGTAGGAGGGGATGGCAGGGAAAGACTTAGCATAAGTGGCTGGTTTCATGTAGCACAGGAGGGCGAGGAGGGGTATCAAGCTGATCAAGCAGTTCCTGAGCTCAAAAGCTCACGAGAACAGTTGGTGTGTCTTGGAAGGTGTACTGTTTGTGCATTCGTCTCATCAGGACTACTACAGACATCTAGCTCTACCACCTTTGTTGCATATCCCGACTTGGAGTCACTCTATCCAGATGGACCGCTCCGAAGAGAATATATCTCCTACCTCTCAAAGTTCCTAAACCCAGTTTACCTTCAAACACGCACGATGAAGGCATTGATGGCACGTTTTGTCGTGGAATCGAGTATTGAACTTCACCATTTCCTTTCCGCGTCTCTCGTATCGAAACTTGAACCTGACCTGCGTAGGGCAGACCAAGCTGATGGTCTTGATGGTGAGACTCGCCAGGGGAGGATACCACCTGCACACTGCTGGCATCTCTGGTGCATGGTCTGCGCGAGGTCCACCACACAAATGGCGTTACTGTACGCTTCACAAAACAACGGAGCCCTTACGTGAATCAGACACAATCCTTCGTCAGTTGCAAGACGAAGTTTTCCCAAGTGATGCGTTTCGCGCTTGGTTAAGCATCATGACAAAGTTGGTGCCGCTGAGCTATGCCGTAGAAGCGCGAAGGTTTAGACCAGGCTTGGACTACACTCTTGCAACGAGCGAGGGGGACGAATCGCGATTGGACGTAGTGTTGGGATTAACGCCACAAGTAGAAGTTGAAGAAAATGAGACGCGATCGAATGGCAAGTCGAAGGCGGATGAAAAGGACGAAGAGGACGAAAAGCCGCATGGTTGGCAGGCTGGGGAGTGGGGAGGATGGGAGGTTAGGCCAAGATCTTTCTCGTCGATATTTGCTGATTTATTCGTTGTCCAGTGTTACATGGCGCCCCATGACGAGGATGATGATCCAGCAGTCTATCGTTCTGGGTCGAGCAAAAATCACCAAGTCAACGATACTTCTGGCGATGATGACGATGATGACGAGAGCACTTTGCTAACCATTCAGCCTAGCTTTAACAGACTCCTTCTCGTCCTGCGGGACGAGGGCGTTATGCGCTTTGTCAAGTACGTGTCAGCTGCTGCTGCAGGCTCTCGGTGGGATATCTGCGCTGAATTCAACGTGGGGATGGTTCAGGATGACGAGGAAGATTCATGAACTGCATTCGGTATGTCCATGTAGACAACGGAATTTTTGTGAAGCTATCTACCGTTAGGGTGTACATGTCGTGTATCTCGCTATCCTTTGCCATCGTGATATCCTAGAAGACAATCTTCTGACCTTGGCTGGGTATGATAGCAGCCGATTCACGTGGCGCTTGGGCCAGTGCGGCACCAGGTTTCGGGCGTCCTCGAACCCTGTCAGCTTTTATATGTCGTGGACCCTCCTTTTGATTCCGTCGTGTTGGTTCTACGTCATCTTGTTGTGGGATGTGTTCTTTCTCATCTTGACCACGCGTTCCCGGGCGTGATTGAGATCGTGGACGCGACTCAGTCGCGTCGGACTGCCGACCACCATGTCTTTTGCCAGGACCACTTTTGTGTTCGCTTTGTAATCTTGGACCGCCGCCTCGACGGACTGCATCAGCAGAAGCATATTCCACAACTAGATCTCGACCGTTGAGACGGTGGTTGCGAGGATTGAGCAGGGCGGCAGTTGCATGTTCGGTGCTGGTAAAGTCAAGGAAGGCAAATCTGGATGCTTCCGTTGGCATTACATGCGCCTTGTACGACAAAGCACTCACCCTTTACATGCACCACTGTCTTCAAAAGTTCCCATGCGGACCTTGCGTAACCAAACATCTTTTGTGACATTGTCATCCTCCCCGGCACTAGCCTCGGCGTCATTCGCTTTGACACCCTTTCCAGCCTTTTGTGGGTGTCTATGAGCCTCGAAGAGTTCACGAATCGAGTCCACAGTAGTATCAAAACCAAGATTTCCAAGGAATAATGTTTGTGCAGGAGGCTGCTTCTGTACACGCAGAATCTTCTGTTGAGTCTTCGTCAAGCCGCTCACTGATTTGCCTGCAGAGGGACCCTTGGCGTCCTCTTGTGTTCCCGCCGGTGGTGTAGTTGTGGGACGGCCCACGAAATCATTTCCTACATATACGCGAATGCAAGCTTAAATATCAAGTGCGTAGGGTAACCGCATGCATACGTACCATCTTTGATCAGCAAATTCCGACCGTGAAGCTCTCGTTCGGACTGGGTTATTGCTATGACTTTGGCATCTGGCGTAGCAAAGTCGACGTAGGCAAAGCTAGCTTGTCTTCAGTCGATTACGCGTTTAGCATGCAAACAATTTAGCTCACCCCATATTCTCTCCTTTTGTTCCTTTTTTGGTGGGCATGTGTATTCGCGTGATCTCCCCAACGCCATCAAAGAAATCTCGCAATGTATCCGGCGTAGTATTGAACCATAGATTGCCTACCCAGACCGAATTCTGACGCTTCGGCTTGCTATTACCAGCAGGCTTCGAGGGCTTCGTGGAGACGCCAGCTTCAGAACCATCTGTCACCTTTCTCTTTTTCGACGGCCGATCTTGAGCTTTCTGCTCTTTTTTCTTCTGTCTGCGTTTTTCGGCGTGAGACAACGCGACAGAGTCATCTGGGACTGGTGCATTATCTGCTGTGTCTGTTTCGTGCGCTACGCCATCGCGTTCTTCGATAACTCTCTTTCTCTTGACCTGTGGTGGGCTAGAAGAGTCTGATGAGGACGCCGCAGATGACATTTTGGAAGTAGACTTTTGAAAGGAACTTGTAATGATATCAGTGAATCATGTGACGACACACGTGACAAGAGCTCACGCGATTTCCATGAAGTACTTTGAAGCTTTGTGGTCAATCGCGGTTTACTGATCAGTGACAATTACACTTGCTACATTGTTCATAGTCAAGGAATACAAAAAAACTGCCCTATGATACGTCTATCGAGAGTCTACATACATTGTCCATCCAAGTATTACATTCTTGCAGTTCAGTTAAAGGGTATCTACATATTATAAAGACGGAGCGATTTCCAATATGGTGTCGACGCCATGTGCGCGCTCCACTTGAGCCCCAATTTGGGGCTCCACTAAGTACCGCCAGGCATCAACGACGCTGTTAACTTCCTTTCAAACGGCTTAGTGCGAAATGTGCGAGCGTGAGTCTTAGACTCATCCGTTCTGGATTGAAAGAGGATGTGATGCGAGGCAGGCAATGTCACTCTCTCCTGTGAAAAATCTGAACCTCGACGAATCTGCGATGAAGACTGCCGATGCAAACCGGACTTTCGAGAGAACGAAGAGAAAAAGACAACGGGGAACATAGTGTTATTACATTCTTGCAGTTCAGTTAAAGGGTATATTTAATAAACTTGCGGCTCTGGACTAGGTCACCAGTAAAGATGATATCCTGCACCTTCAACCTGTCCTTGTATTTTTGAAGCGGTCTTCAAATGGTATAGAGATATAGGTTGTTTACTACGATGTTGGATCAATCAGAGATCTCACGGCAAATGAAAATGAAGACAAGTACCGAGAACGCGCTAGTGCTTTGGCTGTAGTATGAATATTCCTCATCGCCCGACCTGCCAAATATTGAAGCGACCGTCTACAAGAGGGTGGGTTTACTTACCATTGACTGCAACTCTAGACAGCTCCTCGATGTCTCGGCGAGATATATTGTCTGCTTCCTCTGAGAGCATATTGGACCACATAGTTTGGCGGGAATCGCCATCTAATTCAGGATACTGGATAGCTGTAGGAGTGATAGGTGAGCATGGGACTGATGAGTTAGCAAATAAAACCTGTACTAATAGCAAAATGCGACATGTATGCAGTACATGTAGTTCTCGCAGTAACAAATACAATGCATCGACGCCGCTCAAAGAAGTCGAGTATCGTCGAGATGCGATTGTGTTCCTCCATCTGATCGCAGGTCAGGGTAGCACAGGACGGAGACACCTCATACGCACTATTGGCTCGTGCCTCTGAGTCTGCATGAGAATCTGGATGCAAGTCAACTCATGATTGAAAAAACATGTAAAATACCGCACATCCCCAGCTTCAATCAATACTATGGAATTCCATAATCTTGCTACCTGTGAAATGCTGAATTTGCATCAAGGTAGACAACAGGGCATGACATACATCCAGACGGGATGTCAACGTGTCCACAAGTAAGGTCGTATCCAACGGAAGGGGATATACTGAGAGAGAGTCCAACGGCCGTTTAAAATGTTCCGCTATAGCTTCAACGGTCGCCGTTTTGCCAGTCCCTGATGGTCCATGCAGTAGTATAACCTGCCAGCGAGAGGTGCGCCGTAACATTCAATACTATTGTTGAACGAACAGGTAATTTGACCTACCAAGCCCGATTGTTCTTCATCTGCCATGGCCTCCTCGCTGAAGTCGAATGCACCCACAACTCCTTCGATTACATCCTGTCGTTGTAATGAAAAGACGAACGAATATTTGAGTTGATTGGCTTTACCTTTGAGCTTTCGTCAAGCACAACGTGCTTCCAGGCATTTTCATTGAATCTTATTGGCTCGATTTCATCAACTTTGGAGAAGCTCCACAACTTGCAGGAAGCCAAGCACTATCAGAGGTACTCGAAAGTATACTTATATGTGATTACCTTGCGTTCTATATCGAAACCTAGCACGGATCGCGGGAGAAGAGCGATATCATCTTCGGGCACAGGCGGGATGTTATTGTTGTCTCGGGGCTTGCTTCTGTCTTGAAGACGGGGGAATGGAAAAGGGGTATCACCTCTAGTCGTCAATGAGATCACAAAATGAATGTCAATGACTGGCAATCAATCCCTTACGTATGCTTGTAGCCGAATGTATTCCAGGCTAAGCGATCAACTATGATCCGTCGCTGTTGGAGACGACAGGTCAGTGAGAAACTATCCACCTATCTCATGACCGGGCGCACCCCTCTATCTAAGAGAGGTAAGATTGACTTAATAATTCAATAGCAATTAGAGAACGCACAAAGTTTGTAATGGAACCCCGCTAGTGAGGCGTATTTCCTGCCGCGCTCTAGAGCCAGGGTTAACGCGGGATATTTGCGGGACATAAGCTCTTACCTGTAAGTCGTCTACGTATCTCAGGCGTCATCTCGAAGGTTTGAAAATCAGCCAAGATCAACGACCTCTGAATGTCATTAGTACGACAAAAGTAGGATAGTATCGGGAACAGACCTCAACCAGTTTAACCGTCCGAACTCGGTCATTCGGAACCCACTTGGTTCCGTTCCAGAATGTACCCTCGCCGTTGAGGGTGAATGTTCTGCAGAAGAAAATGGGAAAATGGGATTCCCACAAGTGACATTTACAACTTACTGGTCAAAGTCATCGTAATAAGTTGAGATCAAGCGGAATGCATCCTGCATATTTCATCTATCTGAGCGTCTCGCAGAGTATTGTTGGTTCTCTTACCAAATGATCATCATTGTCGAGATAGTAGTACTGCTGATTCTTCCGGAAGTAGAACTCCAGCAGATCGAGCGGTATGCGACCGTGTACTACTGCATGTTTCAATCGTTCAGCTCTACGGGAAATCAGATACCAAGAGATAAAAACACAGGACATATCGCACATTGACTTGAATTCTTCTTTAAGCAAGAGCAGGAGAATGTCAAGCTGCTGGACTGCGGTCGCAAGGTACTTGCGCACATCGCCGTCTGCCATCATAAAAGGTAGGTATGAAACGAGTTACCATAAAGAGTACGAGCCACATACCATGTAGACCCTCATGTGCATGCCCGAGCGCTTTCGCACTTTGTACGATAACATCTTCTTTGTTATCTTCCAAAGCATTACGTGCATCATTGGTGCGACTGTCCAACGAATCTAGCTCCAAAAGCAGCTCGTCGATATGAACTTGTGGATCTTGGCTCAAGCATTCACCCCCCACAATGGAGCTGCAGAGGACAACCATTCATCATCAGATAAACTGGGTGCTTAAATATGCCGTACCGTAAGCAGGCGAGTAAAATGGGATTAAAATCACTGAAAACTAGTTTTGGTTTCTCTACATACTGGTACATCAATTGCAGCTATACGATACCTGAGGGCGCACCTTCACCTGTCTTCTGTCGAACGTTTAGGTAGAAATAAGTAGGCTCCTGGGTGGTCACACGGGGAGTCTGTTCGATGTATTCGTAGGGTTTCCAGCAATCATGAAGGAAGTTCCTAGAATTAATCAATAAAGATCGCCCAATTACTTTGACTGGAGAGTATGAACCATTGCTGCCACCGTCGAAGGAAGCCATTCTCTTGTCTCTCGGTTATGCCGGATTTGCATTCTTCGAGCGTCACAGACCTTGACGTGCTGACTGGAGGCGGTACCTTGATTACAGGTGAAGGCATGTCCACAGCGGGAGGTGAGGAAGTTGTCGACGTTCCGGGAAGTGGCTCTCTAATCGGTAGCTGGGACTCGGTGGTATCGATGGAGGAGATAACTTGCACGAGTGGTTCCTGTATGTTAGACTGTTCAGACATGTCAAAGGGAGAGGAAGCTGTTTGTCAAAGCGTTAGATAGAAAGGTGTTTTTTTATCACTTTATACTCTCATGTCAATGCCATCGGATTTGTCAGTTTGAAGTTTGATGGCGTCGTGTGCAGCCATGTGAATAGACAAATTTAGTGGGCGTTTACCGGGAAGCATAGACCCTCACTTGTAAGCACATGGCATCTGTACGTGAGTGCATTTTCCGTTAGAGATGCCAAGAGACAAGCTGGGGGATTGAATATGGAGTTATAGATATGCCTGTGGAACCATACAAAATGTCATCAAGGGTTCGGGGACCGCGGCAACTAAGGCTCGGAGCTTACATTTTGAGCTTTTATCAATCAAGCCAGGAGCAAGCCACTGGCAGGAGGACAACACATGAGACTCCGAGTCAAGCGGATGAACTAGCTCGAGCATCAAGTGAAATTAATTATACACTCCGCAACACCATGCATCATGGCTTGACCAGTTAACTAGTTATTGCTCAGACCTGTGCGAGAGGCACGCGCAGTTGACCAGTATTGACATTTAACTTAGTTGTGCCATAGTACTAATAAGAGCTCGTCCCAGATCCGAATCGGTTCGGGCCCAGGCCCGTGTGTGCGGGATTTGCGGGCCACCCTACCTGGAGGACATCCGAATTTTCCGAGTCCGCCCGAGTGCGGATCCGTCCGGTTCACAACATTATAATCAGTGAATCATGTGACGACACACGTGACAAGAGCTCACGCGATTTCCATGAAGTACTTTGTGGTCAATCGCGGTTTACTGATCGATGACAATTACACTTGTTACATTGTTCATAGCCAAGAAATCCAAAGAAAAACTGCCCTACGATACGTCTATCGAGAGTCTACATACATTGTCCATCTAAGTATTACATTCTTGCAATTCAGTTAAAGGGTATATTTAATAAACGGCTCTGGACTAGGTCACCAGTAAAGATGATATCCTGCACCTTCAACCTGTCCTTGTATTTTTGAAGCGGTCTTCAAATGGTATAGAGATATAGGTTGTTTACTATAATATTGGATCAATCAGAGATCTCACGGCAAATGAAAATGAAGACAAGTACCGAGAACGCGCTAGTGCTTTGGCTGTAGTATGAATATTCCTCATCGCCCGACCTGCCAAATATTGAAGCGACCGTCTACAAGATGGTGGGTTTACTTACCGTTGACTGCAACTCTAGACAGCTCCTCGATGTCTCGGCGAGATATATTGTCTGCTTCCTCTGAAAGCATACTGGACCACATAGTTTGGCGGGAATCGCCATCTAATTCAGGATACTGGATAGCTGTAGGAGTGATAGGTGAGCATGGGACTGATGAGTTAGCAAATAAAACCTGTACTGATAGCAAAATGCGACATGTATGCAGTACATGTAGTTCTCGCAGTAACAAATACAATGCACCGATGCCGCTCAAAGAAGTCGAGTATCATCGAGATGCGAAGGTGTTCCTCTATCTGATCGCAGGTCAGGGTAGCACAAGACGGAGATACCTAATGCGCACTACTGGCTCATGCCTCTGAGTCTGCATGAGAATCTGGATGCAAGTTAACTCATGATTGAAAAAAACATGTAAAATACCGCACATCCCCAGCTTCAATCAATACTATGGCATTCCATGATCTTGCTACCTGTGAAATGCTGAATTTGCATCAAGGTGGACAACAGTGCATAAACATACATCCAGACGGGATGTCAACGTGTCCACAAGTAAGGTCGTATCCAACGGAAGGGAACATACTGCGAGAGAGTGCAACGGCCGTTTAAAATGTTCCGCTATAGCTTCAACGGTCGCCGTTTTGCCAGTCCCTGACGGTCCATGCAGTAGTATAACCTGCCAGCGAGAGATGTGCCGTAACATTCGATACTATTTTTGAACGAACAGGTAACTTGACCTACCAAGCCCGATTGTTCTTCATCTGCCATGGCCTCCTCGCTGAAGTCGAATGCACCCACAACTCCTTCGATGACATCCTGTCGTAATGAGAAGACGAACGAATATTTGAGTTGATTGGCTTTACCTTTGAGTCTTCGTCAAGCACAATGTGCTTCCAGGCATTTTCATTGAATCTTATTGACTCGATTTCATCAACGTCAAAGAAGCCCCACGACTTGCAGGAAGCCAGGCACTATCAGAGGTGCTCGAATGTATACTTTTATGTGATTACCTTGCGTTCCAGATCAAAACCTGGCATGAATCGCGGGAGAAGAGCGATATCATCTTCGGGCACAGGTGGGATGTTATCGTTGTCTCGGGCCTTGCTTCTGTCCTGAAGAAGGGGGTATGGGAACGGGCTTTCATCTCTAGTCGTCAATGAGATCACACAATGAATGACTGGCAAATAATTCCTTACGTGTGGTTGTAGGCGAATGTATTCCAGGCTAAGCGATCAACTATGATCCGTCGCTGTTGGAGACGACAGGTCAGTGAGAAACTATCCACCTATCTCATGATCGGGCGCACTCCTCTATCTAAGAGAGGTAAGATTGACTTAATAATTCAATAGCAATTAGAGGACGCACGAAGTTTGTAATGGAACCCCGCTAGTGAGGCGTATTTCCTGCCGCGCTCTAGAGCCAGGGTTAACGTGGGACATTTGCGGGACATGTGCTCTTACCTGTAAGTCGTCTATGTATCTCAGGCGTCATCTCGAAGGTTTGAAAATCAGCCAAGATCAACGACCCCTGAATGTCATTAGTACGACGAAAGTAGGATAGTATCGGGAACAGACCTCAGTTAGTTTAACCATCCGACCTCGCTCGACCGTAACCCACTTGGTTCCGTTCCAGAATGTACCCTCGCCGTTGAGGGTGAATGTTCTGCAGAAGAAAATGGGAAAATGGGATTCCCACAAGTAACATTTACAACTTACTGGTCAAAGTCATCGTAAAAAGTTGAGATCAAGCGGAACGCATCCTGCATATTTCATCTATCTGAGCGTCTCGCAGAGTACTGTTGGTTCTCTCACAAAATCATCATTATCGTCGAGGTAGTAGTACTGCTGATTCTTCCGGAAGTAGAACTCCAGCAGATCGAGCGGTATGCGACCGTGTACTACTGCATGTTTCAATCGTTCAGCTCTATGGGAAATCAGATACCAAGAGATAAAAACACAGGACATGTCGCACATTGACTTGAATTCTTCTTTAAGCAAGAGTAAGAGAACGTCAAGCTGCTGGACTGCGGCCGTAAGGTATGTGCGCACGTCGCCGTCTGCCATCATAAAAGGTATGAAACGAGTTACCATAAAGAGTACGAGCTACATACCATGTAGACCCTCATGCGCATGCCCGAGAGCTTTCGCACTTTGTACGATGCCATCCTCTTTGTTATCTTCCAAAGCCTTACGTGCGTCACCGGTGCGATTGTCCAACGAATCTAGCTCCAAAAGTAGCTTGTCGATATGAACTTGTGGATCTTGGCTCAAGCATTCACCCCCCACAATGAAGCTGCAGAAGATAATGATTCATCATCTGATAAACTGAGTGCTCAAATACACCGTACCGTAAGCAGGCGAGTAAAATGGGACTAAAATCACTGAAAACCAGTTTTGGTTTCTCTACATACTGGTACATCAATTGCAGCTATGTAATGCCTGAGGGCGCACCTTCATCTGTCTTCCGTCGAACGTTTAAGTAGAAATAAGTAGGCTCCTGGGTGGCTGCACGGGGAGTCTGTTCGATGTATTCGTAGGGTTTCCAGCAATCATGAAGGTAGTTCCTAGAATTAATCAATAAAGATCGCCCGATTACTTTGACTGGAGAGTGTGAACCATTGCTGCCACCTTCGAAGGAAGCCATTCTCTTGTCTCTCGGTTATGCCGGACTTGCTTTCTTCGAGCGTCACAGGCCTTGACGTGCCGTTAACTGGAGGCGGTACCTTGATTACAGGTGAAGGCATGTCCACAGCGGGAGGTGAGGAAGTTGTCGATGTTCCGGGAAGTGGCTCTCTAATCGGTAGCGGGGACTCGGTGGTATCGGCGGAGGGGATAACTTGCACGAGTGATTCCTGTATGCTAGACTTTTTCAGACACGTCAAAAGGAGAGAAAGCTGTTTATCAAAGCGTTAGATCGAAAGGTATTTCCATCACTTTATACTCTCATGCCAACGCCGTCGGATTTGTCAGTTTGAAGTTTGATGGCGTCGTGTGCAGTCGTGTGACTCGCAGATGAATCTAGTGGGGGTTTACTGGGAAGCATCGACCCTCACTTGTAAGCACATGGCGTATTGCCGCATCTGTACGTGAGTGCCGCATTTTCCGTTCGAGATGCCAAGATACAAAAACTGGCGATACGAGCCCTCACTAGCACAGGAATGCTTCATTTGCCAAGGCACTTGTCATTCTGTGATATGGGGTACTGGTCATAGATATGCTTGGGAGCCATCCAAAATGTTATCAAGGGTTTGGGGACCGTAACCAAGGCTCGGAGCTTACATTTTGAGCTTTGATCAATGAAGCCAGGACCAAGCCAGGACAACACGTGAGAAAGTAGCTCGACGTGCTCCGCGACAACCACGGCTTGACCAATTATTAATTATTGCTCAGACCTATGCGAGAGGCGCGCGCGGTTCAACGGCCAGTATTGCATCTAACTTAGTTGTACCATAGTACTAGTACTAATAAGAGCTTGGAGTCCCAGATCCGAATCGGTTAAGGCGCGCGCGCGCGGGATTTTCGGGTCCTGTGCTACTGAATCCTGACTCGATACTGAGTACTCAGTACTGAAGTACTGACTGACCAATAGACTGTGTTTGAGTGTCGGTATGTTAATATTTAGGATGTTTATATCACTAGCCTGAGCACAGCGGTAACATGAGCATATGTCTCAAAAAAAGACAGGATGAATAATTCGGCAGGTTTACTGAAACGTGTACAGTGTCAGCATGTACGTGGTAGACGCCACTCCGAAAAAAATCGTCCGCGCTCAGAGCTCAGCTGCCACTGGCAGCCAGTGGACACACGTGTGGTACCGCAGTTGCACGATTCCAGGAACCGGCACCCGTGTCAGCCATCAAGTTCGAGAACATGCCATTCGTCAAAGACTAGGCAGAACATTTTGCACAAATGGATTGCGTAAGTAGCCTATTGCGTGCACCGTTCCAGTCGGTGACACATCAAACCAAAGCTCTAGCGCAGAATCTTGTATATCATTAGCCAAGGGCATATTCAATATTAAACCTAAAGTACAGTGAAACACCACCCAAAATATTGTCACTGAATCTTCCTTCTCTGAGCTTCCTCTAACACACTCTTCGGTCCGCGCTTCGCCATCGCCCAAAGAAAGATGACCACGACGATAGCGAACTGAAACCACAACCACAGCTCTAAGACGAACGATACGAACCGTCGCTTCTGGGGCTTCTGGAGTCGCTGACGAAGGGAGGCTGGCGATGCAGAAGCTGTCCTTGGTTCATCATCTGTGAGACCGGCGGGAAAGGGAATGAGTGCGATGGCGGCTTATGCTATCCACGAACTCGTTTACGAGTCTTTGAGGAATTGGAGTGGAAGGACGGGCGAGATCAGCAGAGCTCCCCCTCTGCGGGGCAGAGAGAAGTGTTGCTTCAAAGCGACCTTCAGTCCAGTGGTTTGTGCGCATGCGAATGGTGTGCGACTTGCGACACTTCTTGTCTGCAAGTGTTTCCACGTGCGCATTGGGCGGACTATACGTCAGGGGCTCAAGATCATGAACACCGTCTATTTTCAAGCTAACTTGCTCCGCAAACGAGGTGGAAGATGTGGAGGGAGCTGATATATAACTAGAAGACGGAGGAAAGGACAGCTTGTCTTTCGGGGAGGGTGTCCCGGAATCCGGAACGCCAACGGCGTTGCCAGCGGATAAAGGAGAAAGCGATGTAAGATCGATTAAACTTGGTGTGCGGAAGTGCTCGTTCTCATGACAGTTGTCCCATGCAAGCCCTAGCTCATTGTCAAGAGTCTGGGGGGGCGCGAAGTCTGTGGTAGGTAATGCCGCAGCTAGAAGTGATGGCAAGTCCAATTCTTCGGGGGTCACAGGTTCCGTAATGGGCTGAGGGACAAAAGGAACGGCCGATAGACCAGGGATAATCAGTGATTGTACAGACGGTGCATCGCTGACATCAGATACCGTCGGGGAGTCAAATAATCCAACAACAGATCGACGTGTGCGATGATGTGCAGGTAGAGGGAAGAGTTCTGGGAGGATTGCGTGCCGCATGCTACTCTGTTTGTCTGGTTCGATGCCGCTATCAAAATCAACCGAGGAATCTGCGAGCATAGACCGACGGAGACTGGCGAAACGAATTGTCTCGTCTTCCTCGTCATGTTCATTTTCCTCATGGACACCGGGATTCTCGAAGCTGTCATCTTCAGCCAGCCAGTCAATAGCATCGACATCACTAAGGCTCTCATATAGGAGCTGGATGCTTGCAGCGTCTCTTTGAACCGACTGAAGCGATGCCGTCGTTTTTTCTTGCTGCACCGTTATTTGTGAATTAATCTGTTCAAGCTCACGGATCTTTTGAAGGAGCTGCGACACGAGCGCATATTCAGGCGTTGCCGGGACTGGCAACTGAGCGGGGGGAGGAGATTGTAACTGGGAGAATGATCGAGAGGAACCGTTGTATAAAGACATCTTTCTTGAAAGCTTGCTATCCGTAGGGGCCGAACGAAAGATGGCTTCAGAAGCATGCCGGCGTAGACACTGCAATGGACGCTTGCGTTTCTCTGACTTGCCTAGCGCGGTAGATCTCTTCGAGACCCCTTGAGATGCAAGAGCCCCCCCTGGCGCAAAGTCTCGTACTTCTCCGTCATTCGCATCGCTCTCGCTCCTGCCCCGTAGAGCGCGGACTCGCTCCTCTCTCTCATGTCGCCTCTTTGACGCTTCCTCAGACTCGAGGCTAGGACTAACAAGTTTTGCCTTGTTCTCGAGCTCGTCGCTCCTGGCACGAGTTGTTTCGAGCTCCTCTCGGAGCCCTTGAATCTCTTTCTCCAAACAGCGCAATTTTCGCCGTCCCGCTTGATCAGTCTGAACAGATTCAGATTCAAGCTTTTCTAGCTTAGCAAGGAGCTCAGCATTCTGATCGGAAAGTAGAGCAAGGTCCGCAGGGGAGACAGAGACGCGTCTCTGCGACCGGCGCGAGCGAGATGCACTGGTGTTCGCGTGGGAGGAAGAGGTATTGGTATAATAATGAGGGGAGTGTGGAAGAGGTGTTCCGGGAGTAGTTGGAGAGGATGCCGAGGATCCGGATGGAGAGACAGACGCTGATGAAGTAGGCAAGCGAGAGAGAAGCGCCTTGTGCTTATTCTGGAGCTCTAGATTATTTTCATACAATGATTTACAGACAGCTGTGGTGAAACTGAGTTCTACACAGGGACAACGATTTGAGTACATTTTTCTGGAATAAAGCATCAAAGGACACACCATTTTCTCGGTCTTTGATGAGCTCATCAGCTTTCAGGAGGAGCTCAGACAGCTCCTCACGAGACCTCCCATTCCAATCTTGAGGATGATTAGTAGGGATGTCATCCCATGCAGCGATTGCAGATGCGCCGTTGAAAGACTTTCGTTTCAGATCCGAGGAGTTATCCAGTGGATCATCAAGAAGCGATGTGGCAGCGTACGGAGGAGGTGGGGAAGTTTTGACGTGGGTAGAAATTCTTCGTACCCGACCTGGCGGTCGTGGCCGAGGAGTAGTCGTCACTGACGCAGACAGCATATGAGACAATTGAGAAGGTAGATGCAGATAACAGATATAGCGGTCAAACAGACGAAGGGTCAGTCAACACTCGGGTCCGATCCTCGTTAGCTGGTGCTTAGCACTGGTGATAGAGCGAAAAGAGAAAAGGAGACTCAGGTGATACGTTCTGTGACGTTTCGTGTCTCATACATATGAGACTTGTATGAAACAGTAGAAGTTCGGCTTAAAATTATCATTTACATTAAGACCGCGTTATGAAGTGGCAGCTACTACGTGTCATGCATGTGTAACATAAATAAAGTGCCTTTGTCAAGGCCGCCTGGCGAAATGGCATCGCGTCTGACTACGACTTTGTAATCAGGAGATTGCAGGTTCGACCCCTGCGGTGGTCATAATAACTGTCCTGTATTTCGGGACAGTTATTTTCTTTTGGCGTTGAAAATTCGAACAATAACCGCATGAGACAATTGTCCGACTCCTGGAATTCGTGGAGGCTGCCAGCTTAAATTTAAGTTACATCGTTTGACATGGCAACATAAGGGACTTTAAAGTCCATCTCACAGTCGATAATACTTTTAAATTACTATGCACGAACTCACTTTCCAAGGAAGCCACGACTAATATTAATTCAATGCAGCATGAATGATAACAATAACAACACATGTCGATGTCTGGTAAGTTTGAACTGAAATATCAAACTATCAAATATGACAGCGGCGCTCCGCGTTACTTGATGCATCGCATATTTTACACACCAGGGTCTAATTCGCCCAACAGCATGGTTCCGTCCTTGCTGCCAGTAAGAACTGTAGACACGTCAGTAAAAATCAACCAGACAGAAGGGAAATCTTACTGATAGGTTCTTTTGGGTGGAAGTCTACACAAGTGACTGTGCCCCTGTGCCCCGGCAGCTAAAAGATGGTAAGTCACACGCAAGAAGTCGAATGGGATAATACCAACCTTGTACAACACACGCCCACTGTCGACGTCCCAAACACACACCATCCGATCCGCACCACCAACCGCGACCCGTTGTCCCCCATCGTCCTTGCTCCATGCACCTTTCAAAAGCGTGTTCTCGAAACCAGCTGGAGCACCCTGCAACACACGGTGTATCCTCGTTGGCGAGGGCGAAAACGGGCGTACATCATGAATGACGGTATGAGATGAGAATGAAGGTGAGAGGAGGTAAGCACCATTGGGTGATAATGCAAGCGACGTCGGCGTGTCCGTATGACCAGTCAGAGCATAAACCTGCTCGCCCTTGCGCAAGTCATATACATGAATCTCGTTGTCTAGCGCGCCGATATAGAGGTTCTGCCCATCCGCGCTCCACGCGACACTCGTCGCTGGACATCCGAGTTCAAACACTGCAACACTGCTCTTCGAACCATCTTCTCCACCCTCCCACACACGTACAGTTCCATCGTCCGAGGCGGTGGCAATGAGCTCGATACCAGCACCGCCTGCCATAGTCCGGTCCAGCGCGTTTATAATTCCGCGATGAGCACGAATTTTTCTTGTCCGCTGGCCGGTGGTAAGATCCGTAAAGGACAGCATTTGGTCTGCGGATACGGTATAAAGGAGCGGTGAGAAGAGGGACCATTGAAGGTCAAGGATGGGCGCTTTATGGTGGCTGGAGAGGAGGCCGTAGTTGGTATTTGGTGGATACGTCCTCCACAAAGCTATACCTCACTTGTAAACAGTTCGCATAGTACACTCAGAGATGTTACGTACAGACACTTCGGTCCGCTGAACAAGCAGCAATGTTTTGCCCAGTAGGGTCAAATCTACAGCTCAGAATTTCCGCCTTCGAACTCATTAATACGCCATCCTAAACGAAAATTGTTTACAAGTCTCACCGAGTGAGATCCGCTCAAGCTAACGATAGGTGCTTCTAGGTTGCTTGTGCGCTTGACGCTTCGTATGAGACCTTTCTGTCGGTCATCGTTGCCAGATGAAATGATAATTTGGTTTTGAGCAGGGGAGTTCGAGCGCGCTCTTTTAATGAGAGTCCCTTCTGTAGATGGCGGTGGAGATGCGCCTCGTTTTGACATCGTGACTAGGTGCTGACCAAGGATTTGCTGTGAGTTCAAGATGTAGACTCGTCAGTGATTCAAAGTCTCGAAGACAGAAGTGGTCACGTGATTCCTTGTTTTGCAATAAAGCAGCATTTTGACAAGGTGAAGATATCTACACTAGTATCTATGTCAGATCTAGGGACTACTCCAAGAACTTTCTAACATGGATCAGAAATGGTCTAGGTCTCCTCAAAGAGCGAAAATATACAACAATCGCTCTAGTGTATATGCCTGCGCTGCTCAGCCGCCCACCTCACAGCATCACTGCGCCCCTTCGTGACATCAACCCCAAACCAAATCACCACAGAGGCAACCATGCACATCGCAAACAGGAAGGGGAACCCCTGCCAGTTGTTTCCCGTCTTGTCGATGATGACTTGTATGACATTGGGCCCTACCATGGAAGAGGCGCGGTTGAACAGTCCGAAGAGACCGAAGAACTGGTTAATGTGAGTGAACGCGATGGGGACGAGAAAACTGAATTACACACCATGTTTTCAAAACCTGGCGGACTAAGTTCGGCCATCATTGTCAGAGAGTACGCGTAATAGGGCGCCTGGAAGAGACCAAACATCACGTTGTACGCCCTGATGAGAATATAAAAACACAACGAGACAGGCGCATAGTCTTGACAAACCAGAACTCCCATACGTTGTGGAACCTAATGCACTCCTTAGAGGGATGATGATATCATGAAAAAAATCGAATGACACCGACCCAAGTTTTTCTGTCCATATTCCGATCATACCCCATAGCGGAATCAAAATCGTCACGACATTTGTGACCACAAACTGTGTCATTGACAGTCAGATAAAGATAGCATGACAAGGTAGCGATACATACCATCTTCTTTGTGCTGATCTTCCAATATTTCTGTATGTACCAGAAGGCGAGAGTGCTGATTGTCGAAGTGATCGCTTGAGACAAGCCCAGGTATGTATTCTGTAGGAACGAGAAACTGAACTTGTCGTTCTGACATATGCCAACAAGGGTTCCAGTAGTATTGAGCCCCTGTCCAAAAATATGTCAAGTGCGGCTTGAGATAAGGACAAACAAACAGTACGTCTGCAAGAAGAAAGTAGGAGGACAGATACACAAAGGTGTAGGGAAGATGCTTGTATGTTTTCAGCGCAGCCCAGATCTAACGTTTGCGTGAGCAACGTTCACGGTATCCCGCTAGATGCTTACCTGCTTCCATCCAATTGTCAGGTAATGTTCACCTTTAGGCAATTCGGGGCCTGGCCTAGATTCCTGGAAGACAACTCAAAGGTTCTGAGCAGGAAGCCCAGAAAGACCAGCCAATGTGTGCTCACACCACCAGATACCTAATACCACCCAATATGTATTGACACTACATATCAATCGGTCAATTGATACAACGACTGGACTCGCAAACGATAGAAACTCACACCACGATCACATAATTGTCTACCTTAAGGTTGTTCGCCATCGGCAGCAAAAGCGCCAAGTTCAGCAATAATGTGGTTACAAACCCGACATTGCTATGAACCTGTGACAAAGATAGTCAGCTCGTGACAACAACACGAAGCCTTATACAAGACGCACAGTAAAAATATCGGTAATCCTATTCTTTTCCAACGACTCCTCTTGATCGTAAACTTCGGGAGAAATCTCCCCGGTTTCATACTTCTCTCTCAACTGGCGTACACGTGGTGTATTTCGCGCGAGACGAGGGAATAAAGCAGCATAGAAGACTAGAGTAATACTATATGAGACGAAACTGATGATGGACAGAATCATCGCAAGAACCCATCGGTTTGGTGCTGGTGCACGAAATGATCAGACTTTAGAAAATGCGTGGTACCCGGAAACTTACTGGTAAGTGTCATACAAGCATACTGTGCAGCCCAACATACTACTGTGATAGCGAACAGCAACCACCGCCCGAATGTACCATAGTCAGCAGCAGAACCGATGGTGGTTAATATGACTGTCATGATGGCGAAACTAATACCATCTGCAGTCAGCACCACACTGGAAACTGACTTTATTCCGCTACCCCAGGGAACTACGCATTGACCAGAAGCAGTCGTTGCAAGGCATGACGAGCCGGGGCCTACGACAGGATCATATCCCGCAGCCGTGGCGAGCCCTTGGAACAGGGTCTGTGTATAGCCCAAACCGACACCCTGGTTGGAAGTACGTGAGATAAGTAGAGTGGGGATACGCGAATAGCCGGACTGACTCACGTTACCACCGTTAGAGTACACTGATGTTTAGCTTAATCAAGGAATGGTGGGGAGGAAGCACGTGTATTGGAACGCACAGTAATAGCTCAACAACTCCCTTCTGGTCACGAGCGGTTCATCCAAGCTGATCGATGAGATAGCAATGTGGTTCACGTCCAGGTCAGACCTGATATCCACAACCTGTTTTACATCAGCGTGGAAGGGACGGGCTAAGTCTTCCGGAGGAGGTATCGTGGACATGGCGGTCGAGAACGAGCTCGTAGACCGAACAAAGATGCGTGATTGGCCATGTCACATGTGTGCTCCAAACCTCTCTTGCGCATTTACTAATGGTTACGCGCGTACCTTATGGGGCAAAGGCTGAGCTAGTGTTGTGGGGCAGTCTCAGAGCTATTTTGAAGCAGTTCTGCCGGCAGAACTGGCAAAATTCCTCGGCAGAACCATGCTCTTCCAGGTAGCAGAATTTGCATTAGTGTAAGACCAGTCCAAGTCTTTGCATCGTGGTTCGGTGATTGTTGGAACTAGTACCCTTGTCAACCCGCGTGGTGGTTTCGCAAAGTCGAATGCTCTCTCTTCTAATACTTCTGTCCCATTTACAATGTACATCCCAGTCCAAGGCCAATGCTCGGTGCATCGTTATTTACCTATTACAAACGTCTTCTAGTCGAATGAACTCAGCATGTTGTGAAGCGAGATAGATTCCGGACCTTCAAGATGAAGTTGACGTCGCTGGAGACTGGCAACTTGCGAGTGGTGGAACAACATACTTGGCAACTTCGGTATTGCGGCCCGGCCACAATTAAAGCCGGTTTTGCTTCCTAGCAAGCCTATCATCTTTCGTCATGCTTTCGGGGAGAGATATAGAAACATTCAAAAGTATAAACCGACATAACCCAAATTATCAGGCCAGTTTGAAAACATTAACATCCAAAGTCGCTGTTAAGTACTGAGTCGTACTCCGAATCCAAACACTGGGTACCACGCCAAACTGCAGCAACGTCGGAAAGACGATCAGACGGCCTCCAGGCTCCTTCGAAGTGAATCGAACTTAGCCAATGTTGTATCTTGACATGATGGATATGTCAGAAATGCCCGAAGCCACATAAAGAGCATATATATAATTCGTTCTAGTGTGTGTGGCTGCGCTGCTCAGCCGCCCACTTCACAGCATCCCTACGCCCCTTCGTCACATCAACCCCGAACCAGATCACCATCGAAGCAGCCGTGCACAACGCAAAGAGGAAATGGGAACCCCTGCCAGTTGTTCCCCGTCTTGTCGATGATGGCCTGTATCACATTGGGTCCTACCATAGAAGAAGCGCGGTTGGACAGACCGAACAGACCGAAGAACTGCCCAATGTAAGCCGAACGCAATGTGATGGGACGCCAAGATACACACCATGTTATCAAAACCGGGCGGACTAAGCTCGGCCATCATCGTCTGAGAGAACGCGTAGTAAGGCGCCTGAAAAATGCCGAACACAATGTTGTATGCCCTGGGAAGAATATAAGAATAAGGTAGAAAAAGTGGATTCTTCACGAACCAGAACTCCCAGACATTATGGAATCTGATGTACATGTTAGAGGGACGATGGATAGAAGAAACAAGTCGAATAACACCGACCCAAGTTTTTCTGTCCATATTCCGATCATACCCCACAGCGGAATCAAAATAGTAACAACATTAGTCACCACAAACTATACCGCTGACAGTCAGATAAACGAGTACGTGAAACACTGACGCTACATACCATCTTCTTCGTGCTGATCTTCCAATATCTCTGGATGTACCAGAAGGCGAGAGTACTGATAGTCGAGGTAATCGCCTGTGACAAGCCCAAGTAGGTATTTTGCAGGAACGAGAAACTGAACTTGTTGTTCTGGCAAATGCTGACGAGAGTTCCGGTGGTATTCAGTCCCTGTCCAAGACGTCAGGCATGGCTCAAGAGACAGACGACCAAACATACATCTGCGAGAAGGAAGAAAGAGAACAGATACACAAAGGTGTAGGGAAGATGTTTGTATGTCTTCAGCGCAGCCCAGATCTGATGTTCGCGTGAGTCGATTTCTCAGCAATATTTTACAAATACTCACCTGCTTCCATCCAATTGTCGTGTAGTGTTCGCCTTCAGGTAAACTAGGGCCTGGCCTGGGCTCCTGGAGGATAACTCGAGAGTTTTCAGCAGGAAGCCTACTAAAGACGAGCTACAATATACTCACACCACCAGATACCAAGTACCACCCAGTACGTGGTGACACTACATGTCAATCAATACAACACCTCAAATACTTGATTGACAAAAACTTACAGCACGAGGACATAATTGTCCACCTTGGGGTTGTTCGTCATCGGTAACAAAAGCGTCAAGTTCAGCAATAAGGTAATTATATACCCGATATTACTATGAACCTGTATCGAGCGAACGTTAGGTTCCAACAACAAAAGACAGCCTCTACAACGCACGGTAGAAATATTACTGATCCTATTCTTTTCCAGTGATTCCTCTTGCTCGTAAAATTCAGGAGAAATCTCGCCATTTTCAAACTTCTCTCTCAATTGGCGTGCATGTGGGGTATTACGCGCGAGGCGCGGGAATAGAGCGGCATAGAAAACAAGAGTTGCGCCGTATGAAACGAAACCGATGATGTAAAGAACCATTGCAAGGACCCATCGGTTCGGCGCTGCACAAAACGATTAGATGTCAGGAGAAACACGAAACGGCCGGAAACGCACTGGTAAGCGCCATACAGGCATACTGTGCAGCCCAGCATACCACTGTGACAACAAACAGCAACCACCGTCCGAAAGTGCCGTAGTCGGCGGCAGAACCGATGGTAGTGAATATAGTTGTCATTATAGCGAAACTGATGCCATTTCGCGATCAGCACCACACTAGAAACTGACTTTGTGCCGCTACCCCAGGGAACTACGCATTGGCCAGAAGCAGTTGTTGCAAGGCATGACGAGCCGGGGCCTGCGACAGGGATCATATCCTGCTGCTGTGGCGAAGCCCCTGGAACAGAGTTTGTGTATAGCCCAGAGGACCGACACCCTGATTGTGTGAAGCATAGGTAAGCAGAGCGGGCCAATGATATTTGACCGACTTACATTGTCACCATTATAGTACACTGACGTTAAGCTTTGTCGGAGAACGACAGGGGACGATCATGTGTACCAGAACTCACGATAATAGCTCCACAACTCCCTTCTGGTCACAAGTGGTTCATCCTTGCTGATGGATGAGATAGCGATCTGGTTCAACGCATCCTGGCCAGACGATTCGTCTGACTTGATGTCCTCAGCCTGCACTACCTCCTTGTGGAGGGCGCTGGGCAGAAATGGAGGTGACGTGGACATGGCCAGACCCGATATATCAGGTCAAGCGAAGAAGCGCTGTGAAACTGGAGGGAGGCTAGTATTACGGCTGGGCGGTGAAAGGTGGAAATGAAAGAAAGGTGATTTTGTACCACATTTTACGTTTGGGCCCTTTGGGGGAATTTTCAACTCCCCGGAAAGTAGATCACTCTTGAGCCGCTCCCACTCATGTCCAATTACTAGAGATTACTGTCATTTCGGATCCACGTTTGAGCCAACGAGGTAAGTATTGCCACACCTGAGGCCCAGGGAGGCCTATCAAAGCTCTAATTAGGACAGGCGTGACTGAGGTCAGATGTGTTCTCCATATTATGTACATGTGCATGCTAGATTAATTTTGGTTAGGCGTACCTTATACTTATGGGGGCTTATCACAAGCATGATGGTCACAAGGGCGGCCGGGCCTGTAAGTCGGTACGTAGCTGCATCCCAGCGCTGACTTCTGAATCAAGCTTTGTTCCCTGAGAAAAGCTTGGAGCCTATCGTCCATCATCTTTGCAGGGAGAGATATTAGATATCGGGGAATGCCTATCTTTCTTCGATTAGTCTAGCAGGAGATATTAGAGAACATCTGAATTGAAGTCGTCTGCCCTAGGCAGACCATAATTAACAGAAGGACTGAGGGTGACTCGGTGATTAAGTAACGCTCTTTTCAGGTGGCTGTGCATGCAATACCACTCTTTTTTGGACTACCACGAGCGCCGCTGAAGGTGTTTGAAACCCCTCAAGTGCAGCGTTGGCAAGCCGCGGATCTAACACCAGCACTGAGAGGATCCACCATTTTCTATCCGCATCGGTCGGGCACCGCAGTAGACGAAAGCCAAATCATGATGGTGCGTGCTGCCAATCCGAATTCGAATATTCCTTAGTTCCTGCGCAAAGACGAACCAAGCACTCCCCGACAGCCTGAGGTTACTAGTTGTGCTGTGTTTCTGCTTTAGTCGCAGTAACCGCCAGCAATTGACCCTTGCAGAGGCTGGATGACGGTTGTAATTTGCAATCGGAGCGCTCAATATTAAGTAGTATTATGCTTTTTGTCATCCCTATTAGCTCTACTTTAATTAAGTTACTGACAATTTGTATCGTTTCCCGCAGGTGTGATTCAGCAAATGACACCCTTTCTGTCGATAGCCTCCAAGCTCTCCTTCTCCTACGGTTTCTCTAGACTAGGGTGTCAAGCCACTGATCCCTACATAATATTTTTGGTAACATCTATAACCGTACTCGGCGTCATCCAGTAATTGCTCCAGGAGCTTCTGTTCTTCATCGTCCAAGTCCGCTACGAGCTCTTCAATCGGCCTAAAATATTTGATTTTCTGTTTACTCAACACCTGCTCCGCCACATGTTTCCTCCATGCCTCCCAAACTCTTGTATCATTTGGAATCATGCACTCCAGGATTTTCTTCGGCTTGAAATCTGTAGATGGTTTTCTCGAGTCGACGCCTGCGTGCAAGATAAAGCATGCACACGCCGCTTCCGATGTTCTGTTGGGGAGCGCAAATTTTGTGATTAGTGGTTCATCGAGCCATTTCCACAGTATATCTGTCTGAATCTTCTCTTTCTCCAGTGACGACAGAAACGAATTGTACGCCCAAGACACCGCAAGCGACGACAGGAACATAATCTGGCCGAATAGTGTTGCTCGAGGAACGAGGAGAAGTTGAATAAGAAACTGTGACAGGAGTAGCAGGGAGCAGATCCCGACGACGTTGAACTTTTCACCGTGAATACGACCCATGTCGAGAACGAGTTTGCCCTTGGTTATCGACACCACCTGTTTCTCTGCGCCCTTCAAGATGACAATATCATTGCGCATCAAAAGAAATCCATCTCCCCGCGGTGCATATGACGAAGGTTCGACACGCTTGAAATGCAGCCTCCCCGAACCGATGACAAGGCAAGACAGGCCACTCGAGACCATGCCCAGAACGATCAGCCCAGATGCGAGCCAATCGCGAACAAATCCACAAGCGAGGCACGCTGCCAGACTGCTGATGATGGGTATAGCAGCATACAGGGCATGAAAAACTTTCTTCCTTGGCACGTTGTCTCCCTGATGCCATTCCACGTTGTCGAGCTCTATGATGCTCACCGACCCTGGTGTAGTCTTTCTTCCTCCCAAATCAATCGTCTCCTCGGTATCTTTTACCTTTTGGGCTATAAGGTATGCGAGGTGTCCTGTGGGCGTCATATCTGTGCCCGAGAACGCTCCGATAAAGCGAGGTCCCTCCTTCCCATCCAGGCCAAACATTTCTCCAGGCGTTGGATTCGGTCCTGGAAAGATGCCGTCCCAGAGTCGAGAATTCGCCAACTGGCCAAATTTCTTGGCAACAGTATAGCTTCCAGGAGAGTTGTACCATCCGAGTAAATGTCTGCCCCGGTAGAGATGGACAGTGGACATCGCAGAGATTGCTTCTTCTCCGCCGAAGAACCCCATGACACCAGAGGTATCAAGGGTGAAGGACGCCTTCTTAAGTGGTAAATTGATGGACATTATGGAACACTCGGGTGTACTGTATCGCCTAGAATAAGTTCTCCAATCTTATATGTACCACACCTGCACAGCTCCCGGTGATGCCTTTAAAATTAACTTGGCCTACGACTCACGCGATGTATGCTTTTCTTTGACTTTTCCGGCCGTTTCCCTGGCCTCTTTTACAGAAGAAACGACTGACTTCGCCTGCCACTATCCGTAGGCTCAGATATTGTAGAATAAAATGGAATATAAGAAGAGACTAATAGAGGAATCATGGCGACGACGCCGCTGTTCATTTGGATTGAATTTGCAAAGAGATGTTGCCTTGATCGTCCCTCGAAATAGCCAGTGCAAGTGGGCGCCTGGCCAGAGCGCCAAGTCTAAATATGGGTTTGCATCGCAGGCGACCGATGCAAGATTTTGCTGCAAAAAATTGCGTGATTGCTGCAGTACAATCAATGCATCATTGGTACCGCGGCGGGCCCACCAGCATTTTTTGAGTGCAAAGAACTATTTCCAGATCTCAACATCTCCCACACTCCTCCTCTCAGCGCCAGATGTAGCATGCTCACAAAATGGCAAATAGCTTTCAGTTCTAACTATATCACAGGAGCACAGGACCGGCCGCTCATTCAGAATCGCATCAAGGGTCCGATGCAGTTATCCTGTTTGATGCATCACTATGACGCGAACCTGTGCCAGTCTAGTCCCTGTGGCCTCTCCCATTAATATCATACACAGGGACAACAGCCAAGGCCGATTCAGGCATGGAATACCATGCAATTTGACATCAGGATGTGTGATGGGCTTGTGATGGGCTTGTGATGGGCATGTGATGGGCATGTAAATATGTACCAGACGACAGCAATACGAGGTAGAACTACACACCAATATGAAGCCTCTGCTCGAGCGGCACTTTCGTCTTCACGGCGTGCGTAGCACAGTTGAGTGCCCAGGCTGCCTTCGTACAGTCCATGAAACCACCTTTCTTCAATCTCCAAACATATACCTGTAAAAAGCTTCGACGACGTGTTTTGCGACAGCATCGTCGACCTCCCACAGCGTAGGTGGATCACTCCGTCGGGCGTCTCCTCATCGCCTGCGGTAGTATGACAAGCTGATAAGAACGCGAATTCGGCTTTCGGAAGATGTCTTTCTATGATATCGAGCAGTGTCAGATGTTCATCTTTCATGACGAAATGCGAATCGTAAGGCTGCGTAGGATCCTGCTTTCCATGACAAGCAAGGTGCACACATGTGTTCTACTGCAAAACTGAGAGTGCACCTGCTTGTGCGGCTGCGCCGCCAGAAATAGTGGTGCGGTTGGCCGTCGCAGGGACGAGCTTATGGACAAGCTCGAGCTCGCTGTCGACAGCTAAAAGTGCCTTGCCTTTCCCTGCACCCGTTTGACCCTGTCCGATCGCCACAAAGGACGGAGGCATGCGCTTCTTCATCAACTGTTTAAATCTGATCAGAGCCGAAAATGTCGGCATGTAAGAGCAAATGTAGAGATCTTCCAGGCATGGCTCCTTCCCAGAACGATCCACCTTTGTTTGAAATGGATGAGCTGCAGTCGGACACAGCCAGATTCGAGAGCGGCGCTTTAGTTTGAGAACGTGCTCGAGCACGTCGACGATGGGTAGCAGTGATCTGGTCCCATAATATCCGCAAGAGCACTATGAGTTCTGTCCTGGGTTCATCTGAGACGAATGTCGTATTGCCCTGGTGAAGCTATCCTTGAGAATCTTCAGTTCTGCGAGAGCGATGGACGGTAAAGGAACATGATGGGGGTCTCCTGACATTGGGACAATGATGGCGCTGCACAAGCATTGGCACGCAATGAGGATGATGACCGGGCCCGCATGGCACATGAGGCTGCATCTACAGGAAGTGACCGTGCACCACAAAAGGCGGTTGCACCCTCACGCTGCGAGGTGAACGATGATTGTGTCATCACGTGGCTGTCAAAAT
Organism: Suillus variegatus; assembly: GCA_016647645.1. Lineage (NCBI taxonomy): Eukaryota > Fungi > Basidiomycota > Agaricomycetes > Boletales > Suillaceae > Suillus > Suillus variegatus. The sequence goes on from JABBWF010000197.1 coordinate 69,578, forward strand.
GTTCAAAGCACATCTGGTATGCTTCTAGGGCAGATTCATGTTCACAGACTTCTGCTTGGCGAGCCCACTCAATAACCTCCTATGATGCGTTCCGGAAATCCTCGAGTAGGATGTCTTGATGCAAGTCTGAAGTTCTTTATAGCGAGCGACAAATCAGCAGGGTCATGTAGAATCTGGTAACGAGGCTTCCTGTAGCCTGAAATATGAGTAATATCTGTCTGGCTGCGGTAAATGCAAAGCCTTTAATGATTGTTTGCAGAGAGTGATGGCCTCCTCGACATCTTCATTCTTCTGAGTTTGCGTGAAACGAGAGCAGAGCGCCGAGCTCAAATTGATAAGAGTTGCGTGGCGCCCTGGATGGTCAAGCCGCTTTAACCGAAGGGATTCGCGATACAAATCAATGGCCTCGTTGAGACCCTCGCTAAGATGCGATTCTTTATAGCCGGTATTGAGCGCGAGGGCAAGGTTGTTAAGTGTGGTGTCATGATGTGGATGCCCAGGTGGGCGCAACGTCGGTGCCTCGCGATAGAGGCTGATAGCTCAGGTGATGTCATCAATGTCGCCGCGTTTGTCAAAACAGGCGATGAGGGCCCACCCTAGGTCGTTTAATGAGGAATCACGATATTTGTGCCCAACAGGGCGCAGGCGCAGTGCTTCTTCGTGCAAAGAGATGGCCTCATTGAGGTCATTAGGTTCGCCTTGATGACTGTAGCGGGACACAAGTGAGACGGCCAAGTTGTCCAGGTAGTCAGCATGGACAGCGTGTCCCTCGGGGCACAGAGATGCGGCTTCACGACAAAGCTGTATGCTCGTGTCAAGATCATCGATGTTGCCGTGCTGATTAAAACATCCTTCAACTGCGTGTGCAAGCATGCGCTCTGGGATGGAGTTGATAGCCCAGAGGACAGAGCTCAAGGACGACTCTTCAAAGATGGATGCCTTCATCGGATGCGCCTGTTGGAAGATTGTTGCATCCACCAATCACATAATTAACACCATTTTTCCCTGCTGCGATGCTACGAAGGTAGGTGCCCTCTGGACAGAGAGGCAGTAGTTCATGATAGAGTTGGGCGACTTCGCAGATGTCGGCAGCAGTACTTTTCTTGTTGTGGCGCCAAGTCAGCGCTTCGGTGAGATTATATAGAGATAATGGATGACATGGATGGGGCTGCGGAAGCAATGCAAGGGCGTCGCGGAAGAGGGAAGTGGTGGCATCGATGTCTTGAAGATCATTTCGGATGTAGCCTTTGAGGCGGGCCCACGCAAGGTTGGTGAGAGCCGTTGCATGGTCTGGATGGCTGACCGGACACTGGTCCAGAACCAACTTAAAATGCTCTACAGCGTCGTTCAGGTGAGAGACTGTCTTGCTCGTCACGTATGCGGCAAATTGTACGTGGCCCGCATCTGTGTTTCGAGCAATCTCGCAGTCTAAGAGGGACTGCAGTTTGCGTTCTGTCAGCAAAATCCAACAGAACAGATACCAGCGTCACTCACATCGAACAGTGCGTCGTCCTGATAGTTGCAAGCATGTAGAATGGTGGCCTTCAGCTTGAGGGAAGGGTGAACACCGCGCACGGGTGGGAAGGATAAATCTACGAGACGTTAGTGTATGCGTATGAACGAGAAGCGAATCACATACCAAATGGCTCATATCCATGATCGAATAGCCCATTCCATGATATTTGAAGGCCTCCAACGACCTCACCACCGCCTAGCATTCGACCAAGCTCATAGGATGCCCTGATCTCCACTGACAACGCAGGTAAGGAGTGTGATGATCTATAGACAGATAATCAGTTCTTGCATTGCGTCAGAAAATCTGCATGGGGTTTACAAAGTCATAGTATTCCCCCACGCTACAGATTTATTAGATGATGAGACACTGATGGCTGATTTCCGGCGCCTCTGGGAGTCGACTTTGACAGATATGTAGATGCCAGCGGGAATGTGCTTGGAAGGAACTTGAATATTCTTTCCGTTGATGACTGTAGATAGAGCGTGAGGATGATAAAACAGATGCGAAGGCAATATGGAGGAACTCGCCTTCAAGTCTGATATTTCGGCTTTCTGAGCTATCAGGCATAATGGTGCGATGGAGTTATGGACGGAATCTGTGAGAAGGGAAGACGGGGGTAAGGATATGGGGACTGGGTAGAGTTCAGCTGAGAGAGAGGTTGAGGGTTCAGTTCATACTACACGTGTATTACCATGTTGTCTAGGGCTGTTCGGCATGATATAGACCCTGGTATGATTGCACTAAGCGCTGGTAATGAAATCACCGACCAGGATTAGCGGAACAATTTAATGTAGACAACGTCGTGACCGGTCTTCAGCGAAAGTGGCCAGCCGAGGTCGAAGGGGGCGAGTCTCAGAGTGGTTGGACTTGTATGGTACTACTCAGTCAGCGCACCGAGGCCAGATGTAGAATCGAGTGTATTTCATATAGTAATGCGCACAATGTGAAAACCACTGAAAACGGCACGCTAAGAACCGAATGATTCTATACGACTCGTCCGATTGAGCCGATAGTGTCATGGGGGAGAGGGATGATCTTGCCTGGACAGAGAGCTAAGAAGAGATTGTCAACTTGAAAAGCAAGGATGCAACCAATTGTATGCTTATTCGGTGAAGGGCAATTGACGAATGTTCAGGAAGCTGTGACCGCTGCCGGCTTGAAGGTGAGGGGAATATATTAATTGCATTTTAACCGAGGACATGCATGGGCTTCGATAAAGGAGAGATGTAATGTACAGGGAATCATCACATATAGATGGACATCGACTCGTAGTTCCTTGAGGTGGCCACCTAACTGCACTTCCTCAGCTAGAGTTGCAGGAATTCAAATTTCTATTTCAGTACGACTCCCGTGACCGTGTTGCTCATGTGACGCAACTGCCACCGACATCTCAACGTTTTGAAACACCACTGAGCTCGTTCCTTTCCTTTAAAAGGCATGTCTGGATCTGATAAAAGACCAGCGCCAAGATTGCATCGTTTGAATGGACTGGCCAAGGATGCTTCAAAGGAACAAGTCCGTGCCACTGATCCACGATATTAGAATGACCTCGTTCGTCACATCCGGTATGTTAGCCGTGGTCGTCAGCATATCGAGTTGATCCGTTCCCTCATACTTACAAACTCCCAAGGGATTTCAAGCTACTCGGAACGAGCGCGCATCACTATCGAACATGATAGAGATTGCAGTTGGCATGAAGGTTAAGGCAACATTCAACGTTCAACGTCGAAACAGATCTGGACATTGCAAATGAGGCAAGAGAATTACCCAATGTATTGCACATATGTATTTCAGTTGCTACAACAAGAACCTGTTACAGCTGTTTGGCTCTTTCGCACATTCATATTGTTGTGGAGACCTTGTACATGTGAGCAGCCTACTCCACCGCTTCCTTGACCCTCTAAACGCCAGATGCTAGCATGCACACACGAAATGGCAAATAGCTTTCAGTTCTATCCGATACAGTTGTCCTGTTTGATGGCATCATCATAACACGAACGTATGCCGGTGTATTCCCTGATAGAGCTGTTTAATCTAGTTCCATCACTGAAAGTCAAGATCCGCTATAAACCATTATATCCCCCTTATAATGGTCATAATACCTGCAATCAGGTGAAATATGGCACGTAGTTATATAATGTCATACATACCTTTAAACACCTAGCCTCCTTGGCCAAATTAAATAATAACCTTACATATTTGCCAGACTACCATGCGTGACATGTAAGTGAAGAAATCATCATCCTTTTCGTGTGATACACTACCATATAACTACACATCGGAAAGTCAGACGTTATGCAACGGCAACTGAAATATTTACAAGATGATTAACTAGCAAGTATTGGACATCATACATACCTTTGCACACCTAGCCTCCTTGGTCAATTTAAATAATAATTGTATACATTTGACAGATTACCAAGTATGCCATTTAAGTGAAGAGATTATCATCTTTTTCGTGCGATACATTGCCTTATAACTACACTACGGAAAGTCAAACACTTAGGCAATGGTAACTGAAATATACGGAAGATAAATTGTATTGCAGAATTTAGGTGCTTCGAACATAATTATCTGTATGGAGCTTGTAGCCCACATGTATCAGCGTGGTGTATGCTAACAGAGCTTGCAAGTTATGTAAATGTGTCCCCGATCACTTAGTATTGTTGCCCTTGAGACAAACCCACCCAACTTTCAATACTGCGGCATCGCGCACAACTCGTAGCATGAAGTCCCACATCTATCATATTTTTGTTGACTACTAGATACCAAATGAGTGACGAAGGTGGACCATTTGTCTCGATCATATGGTAGCGCGGAATGTCTGGCATATTGTCTATCGCAGGTCTTAATGTCAAATATTGCTGATGGTACTAGAATCTCACTTGGCAATGCGTTATGAAAAATTTTAATCATTCATTATGTACAATGTAAAATTACATACAGCTAGCAGTTTAACATTTAACATTAAGTACTAACCAAACTTAACTACATCTAGCGCCTGGCCAAAGTCATGGCGACCGACATTTTGTTCGCATGCTGCGGGCGATAATCGGAGACAAATTTTCTACCAAAAACCTTTCTAAAAAACGAACCCCAAATGAATCAACAAAAGACGGTGATGCCAAAACTACTCACTGATTCCACCACAGCAAAAGGTCGTCGACATCTTTCGCGGCTTCTGGCGACGGAGGGAGCTCGAGATAGTCCACAATATTGTCGTAGAACTCTTGATGGTTGAATTCGTCGTCAACGATGCGCCAAGATCCCGCGCTCGACAACGCAAATCTTAGCTAAATCCCTAATCAGCAAAGCGCACAACATTGAGTTAAATAGTCTGTACCTGAACAGACACATAGGCTATGGCTCGAGGTTGAATAGATCGCATATTGAGGAGTGTTGAAACATCGCGCCGAGTGCGACGCTCGGCACTGTTCTTCTTCCGTACAGAACAAGCCGCCGAGTCAGCAGGTTGTTCCTCGTATGTGGAAGTTGGAGAGGTGAACACGCGTTTGAATGCCTGGAGACTGCATTCAGTATGCTTCTACCAAACATGATAATTTTACCTTTACAAGTAGTTTGCCTTTAAACAAACCATTGGCAGGATTCTGGGGGTCATAGCATCCATCCTCGTACAGGAATGACGGCCAGGAGCAAGCGGTGATACGGAAATCGGGATGGTAGTCTCGAATGGAGGCTCGAACACTTTGAAGACATAAGATGATTGTGGCGCAGGTCAGAAAAGAGTACTTACATGGGATTGCTCCAGTCGTAATCAACTGGGCACAGGAGTCCGCCCGTCACGTCGTTGTAGAAACCCCGACCAGACTTGTCTTGTCTGTGAATGGTGGGATTTGGTGTGGGAGTGCGTTCCATTAGCCAATCGGCGACAGCACACTTAAGACTAGCAGAGTCGTCTCCTCTGGCCCCGTCAGAGCCTTCATTCAGCTGGATGCGAGATACAATCACATTTCGTCAATGAATTGTTTTTGAGAGACTCACCTTGTTGTAGGCAAAAGCAAGAATTTCGTGCTCGGCTGACGACCGTAGTAAATTACGAGCCGAGGGACACCATTCCATAAGTTTCTTGAAGGAGCGATACCGCCTATTTTCACTGAAACATGACCTGAGGGCTAACCAGTGAAAGTTGTAAAGATGTACTTACTCTGGGTCATCTGAATCCATCTTGTCCGCGTCTGATTCATTGACGGCGCCCAGTACAATGCGCCTATTGAATTCTGCTACCAAATCTTCAACGCGCTCGGTCAGACATACGAGTCTTCGAATTGGTCGACCATAGTATGCATTCGATTCACTACTTTAATTTTTTATCAAGTTGTGCCGCAATTTTGAACACTAGACGTACCTTTTGTTCCCAGGGAGCCCACGGACTTGGAGGTCTGCATTTTCTTCCTCGAGTGCGGCGATTCGTCTTTTGAGAGCGACTAGAGGGTGGATCTCGTTGTTGTCTGGTTCAGATGGAGACGGAGATGAGGTTGCCATTGCGTGGATGAGAATACCAAGTGGGGGCTTAGGGAATACGCATGATGGTCAATTTAGCTAAGGAAACATGGCGGAGATGAAACACGGACCTTGAGGCAGCTAACTTGTTGGGGATCCTTAGCCTGGACCTCACACAACGTGATGAATATCGGCTCCGTACATTCTTCGACGTTGCAACCCTGCATGGACGGCACATGCGCCACATACATATCGGCTGAAACAGATGACAGGGTCAGTAAATTGTTAGTAGAGTTTGCTCCAAGATGATTCTGTCGATCATGCGACAGCAGTTACATAATGCCTGAAAGTCACCTTTAGTGAAGCGGAAAGTGAGGGCGATACCCCAACCATAGGTCCGCGTACTGTAGCCCCAACAACGCAAACTACATGACATCTATACTTACCAACTTCGAGCTCGAGACTGACCCCAATGTCTCTTATCCTTCCATCAACGACTTTCTGGCAAAACTTGACAAGGCAGAGCCACGGCGCGGGTGGATCGAAATGTTTCTCCGTCCGCTCACCTCACTGGGGGTTAGGACATTAGACGACATTGAAATCATATCGCCTGAATGCCTTACCGTGTTTCACCGCCTCTGTCCCCTGATGGTTATGGACTTCTTTGTCCACATCATCAGTTATCTCGATGAAGCCGGCCATTTGGCACATCAGAGCTCTAGGCTGTAATATGGAAAGCGGTTAGAAACAGTAGGTGAGCCCGTCCAGTAGAAAGCAAACCTTCACCATTAGCAACCTATCTGCCGTAGTATCCACACGCAGGAGAAAATGTCTTCGAGCGACAAGACAAGACAATTCGTCGGAATCATGCGTCTAAGTCCACCAGGTCCTTGACATAATTCGCGAGGTGTACTGTTAAGTGTAAGATATATTTTAGTACCATTTGTATTAAGAGGCATTGAGCGGTAGCACTTACGATTCTTGGTGTAGTTTAGTATCATGTACATGCCTCGAGCTGTAAGACTCAAAGTTGTATTCATCGTCCAACTTCATCTGCAGCTCCAGAGAACTATCATCAACACCAATCTGGAGGGTATTAGGCAAGAATCCATTCTTGCCATCAGTGACATCAACGCGATAGTTGTGCTCAAAGGCTTCATTGTCAAGGCCAAAGGTCTCAATCTTCTGACGTTCGATGAAACGCACCGTCCATACCGTCTTCACCATACACGAACTGGATGAGATCTCCAAGCGAGTTGTGAACAGTGCCATCATAGTGTACCATCACGTCCTCCAATGCCTCGACGAGACGACGCTGGATATAACCAGTCTCTGCCGTCTTGACGGCCGTATCAATAAGACCTTCTCTTCCAGCCATGGCATGGAAGAAAAACTCCTGCGGCGTCAACCCTCGTAGATATGAGTTCTCGACGAAGCCACGTGCCTCCGGGCTGAAGTCGTCCTTGGTGAAAGATATGATAAAACTAAGCACGCAATTTCAGCAGCAGTCTCCCAAAAGCACGAGTACACTTACTTTGAATGTCCCAGTAGATGCCGGTCTTTGAGCAGCCGCGTGCGCAAGCCTCTTTCTTGAATTCAGATATCTCATAGGCGCAGGTTTGGCAGGAGAAACGAGGGGATGTTCAAGTTTGAACCAGGCTTGAAGCGCGCGATGATTGGGATCGCATGAGCGCTGAGCCAATCGATACTGCAGCCACGACTTGCACAGTACATCCCCAGTCAATGGATGCTATGCAGAAAGTCGTGCTCAGTGAAATTTGGCATCACAAGGCAACTATGAACGTCTTACCGACTGACGCTATGGTCACAATGGTGTTCAAGTCTATCAATACACCTCTGCTCATCATTACTATAACAGAATTACACCCAAAAATGAGGGTGGCGCAACGTCAGCACTCATATTCAAGAGGTATCGACGAAAACCGCGCTCACCTCTTATATTACGTGCAGAACGCACCGCTGGTGGTGGCCTCACAGCAAGTGGGGCAGTCAGGGCCTGCAGTGTACACGAAGGTGTCGGTCGATACACACACTCATAAATGAATGCATTCCCGCCGTTAACACTCGAGTCCTGTAAGCATCCAAAATCACCTGCAAGCAACCATAAGCACATCCCCCACAGCCCGGAACACAAGACTACGCGGCACGAGCACTCACCTGGGAAATCGCAGGACCGGCCAATAGGGATGTATGCGGTAGCTCCACAAGCCATCGCCGTAACAGACACGATCATAGAAGTGGGTGAGATGAATTTCGTGTTTGTAGCGAGGAGAGTCCTAAGGTTTGATGATTTATCCTATCATCGTAGGTACCGTTTGTGACGAGTCTGAGGATGTTGTTGAGTTCGTTGGAAATGCCTCCAGATTTAAAGACGTAGTCGACACTAACGGGGAGGAAGAACTTATCTATCCGTCATGCTGTGAGAAGATATTCATGTCAGTGCGAGTCAAGCAAAAAGAGAGGGAAGTACCTTCAGAATTCCAGATCCTGAAGTAAACGGAGGCTTGATCCCACCAACAGCAGCAGGGTCGATAAGCAGCATGTCCTTCCACCAAAGGGGTAAATCATAGCTGCCACAGAGGGGCGCATGCGTTTACTGTTGTAGGAAATCCGATATTCTCCGGATGGTACATGGCTGGAGACCATAGACGAAGCTGCGGGTGTCTTCGTTGAATGGACTTGATCTGGAGCAGTTGGTGCATTGACGGGAGGACATGTAGGATATGGCTGACGGCGGGATAAGACGATGACGAGGCATTGACAAACCGCCCGGCATTTTCCGGACACGCTCACCCCCCAGTGGGGTCATGGATATGTCCTCCGAGTCCCTGTCAGTTTGCTCTTCTGTCCAACTCTTGCTCAATCAAATGCGCTACCATCCCGTAGCATCCAGAACAATCCCTATCCGCATCCATACTAGACTCCCCTGGCCCTCTAATATTTGGTGAGCGGCGGTACAGTACTTGTACGGCTAGGTATTACAGCTCTTCTTATGCCGACTGCATAGTATTCTCGAAGTCTGTTTCTTTCCCTGCTCTCACCACCCCATTCATTATCGACATGGATGCAGCATCCGACCCATTATCTTGGGATAGCATACCCTCAATGCCCCGTCTGCGATGCGAGCAGTAAATGTTCGGTAGTGTGCGTTTCCCAGATTTTCTCGAGCCAAAAGACTGACAATCAGTTCCTGTGACATAGTTCGCAGGCATGGTTCCAAAGTCGTCGAGCATCCATTTGACTTGACAAAAGTGCGATCGCAATGTCAAGTTCTCGATACCACCGCCGCTAGATTCAATGGACCAACGGACTGTCTCGTTAAAACATGGAGAAATGAAAGTGTCAGAAGTCTTTACCGCGTACGTTGTCTCCTCTCAATAGAACTCCTCTCTTGTTGACGTGAGCTCATACTGGTCGTAGGGTCTTCCAGCAGCCGATAGTGGCTGCCATGCTGAGAATGCCTGATTGTACGTGCATAACCTTCTCCTCACCGCGCTGCATTTCTAAAGCCATCTTCAATTTCAAAGTACTGCCTTCTTGGACAGACACGCTAGCCTGCGGGTGACTGGATTTAATCATGCTTCTCCCTGACTTATATTCTCATGCTTTAGGCTTATACTAATGCCACTGGAAGATTCGCAAGCCGTTACCAGGCCTGCATTCATACTATGGACTTGTCTCTTGATTTTGACCTTGTCAGATCTGCAGCTTTCTATGCGGAACTTTACCTTGTCATGGACGGGAACAACCACGATGCGCGTCAACTTTATGCCATACCGAACTCCAAGACGTGATACGGCGGATTAACTCTCAGTACATGTCACACGATCTTTCGTTACCTCAGCTTGCATTAGCTGGTGCAGGCGCAGGCGCCATCACCAGTTTCATACTGCAAGTCACCCACACCTTGCGCAAAAGTTGTAATTGATCATTGTTTTCAACTAGCACACCCCCGTGGAGCTTGTAAAATGTAAAGCGCAGATGATCGCTCCTAGGCCGCTTTCAGCCTCTATACATGAATCCACCGCAGCAGCAGCCCTAAACTCATGCTTCGGGCCCATTTCTCGCCCTGTTCCCGGTCCTATAGTCATTCTCAGGAGGCAAGTTTCCTCGAGCAGTATAAAGGTTCATTTTGTCTCGGTGCAGACCCTCCTACTGAATGTGTTAGCCGCTCATACGCGTGTTTGTAGGATAAAAAGACATACTTTGTGTACTAGCGCGTCTCCAATCTACTACTTGATCAGCACCCTTCCAGAGAGACATGTCGTCACCTCCAAATTCACCCCAGGCAGTGGGAACTTGAGATGCCAGCACGATGCGAGAGTCGCTGAGGGAATTAGACTTCAAAAATGTTTGCACTGCGTCGATATCCTCGGAGATGCGAAACACAACTACTTGAAGGTTTGACGAAGCAAGAAGGGTCGTCACTAATTCTGGCTTAGTCCTCCGCGTATGAATATGTAAGCACAAGTGCGTCAGTCCATGAAGATACTCCAGACCAACTGTGGAGTTCCATAACACCCAAGCATTGAGAATTTCAAGACGTGTCACTGTACTGAAGGCCTTGAAAGTGGAAAGAGAGACAAATTGGGTGTATTGGAAAATCGAGGATAAACTAAGCGATAAAGATGTTAGGGGGAGGTCATTTAAGGGCCGCAGCAGAGGATTTGTTGTTCCGTTGAAGTCTGATGGTGCAATCCATAACGCAAGATTGGTGGTACCGCTGCACAGGGAAAGGATATCTGCGGCTGTACTCAGAAGTACGTCGCCCTCGATGCACAGTGACTGCACAGCCCCTCGAGCGAAATCACTGCAGCGCTGGGACCGAATACGAAGTGAGGCAAGAAAGGAGACTGCAATGGTTTCATTTGGCAAAACGATTTTTCGATAAAGCAGCCTTTCAGTCCTGCGACAGTAGTACTACTCAGTAACTCAGCATTCGGTGCTTCGGAATTGCTCACCAATAATGTACCCGCCGTGAAACAAACAGAAGGGAGTAAGCTTGCTGTATGCAATCAATAGCGAGAATAAAAATTTCTTTCTCGAGTTCGAGGGGCAACGCCGGCACTGGCATGAGTACCAGACAATGATGGGGAAACTAGAAAATGTCTAGCCTAAAGTTCGGGGATCTCGAATTATCGAGCCTGACCCGTCGCACAGCTGAAGTCAGGATGATTTCGTTAGAACATTTTCGGGGATTACTTACAGACGGGACACCTGACCTCTGAACTATGTTTTAGTCAAAATTATTTTCACTACACATGGGTCCAAACCCTCGGTGTTGTTGGACCGAGCAATGCAAATGCGGGGTTGAAGGAGTCCGAGTAAGTTCCGAGCATTTTAACCCTGACACTTTGATACACTGAAACCTAGGCAGATTGTATTTCTATTTCGAATCTTCACGACACGCCGATTTTACACTAAACCTTACATGTTTGTATCCGGGGTAAAATTAAAGTCAATGCGACTGATCTCGAACACATGGCAGATTGGAGTCCTCCACCATTGCTGACAAGAACATTTGCATCCTGTCCAATATGAAATATTCAACTTGACAAATGAGCCGCGGCGTAGCAGCATAGAAAAGGACAGATTCAGGAGTATGACTTGTGGAGAGTGACTTAGCGTTGGAAGGCATGACAGGTGTGAATAGCACAGCAGCCTCAGGCTGGTGTCGTATCGAGAGAAGGAAAATCATGCTCCGTGCAGGGATCCTGAATACAAGTGACTCACCGCACCAATGACATAGCATGGAAGCAGTACTAGTCTCAGTGTATCGGATCTTGCGCAAATGTTGCTGACAGAAGTTTCGAATGTCAGAGTTGCAGGGCCAGCAGAAATGAAGGGTCAACTAGTGGTGGACCAATATCGCTGGCACCAGTAGAGGGAAACCTTGCGACAGAGTGTCATCATCAGTTACTAGTAGTGGTCATGGGATCTGACTCACATATACAATTATCAGCAGGTGTTACACACCGGATGCATTTAGTTGGAGTTGACGGATCATCTAAGTGGCGTCAAGTACCATGGAAGGGCTGCAGACATTTAGGTTGTTTCCCCACTTAGAACTAATAGTACTCAACGTTCAACCCTAGCCTAAGCCGTTTTAATAACCGCACTTCGGTCGAAATTCAAAATTGAGTCCATCTTGACGCTATATCATAAGTGACATGATCGCCGGCAGGGTCTCTCGGAACTTGACAACAAAATTTCGGGACCCCGAGCACATTGGAATGCAGGGTCAGGGAGAATCCAAGAGGAACTTCTGTATCAGAGCAGGGTTAGCCGTCTTTGTGTGAGTTTGAGATGAGGAGTGAATTGAATTTAAATACGTTACTCTCCAACTTGAAGGGGGACACCAGCGAACATGTTGTCTGACACAGATTCTGAGACTAGTAACGACTCACGCTCCTCTGGCTTTAATGATGGAGCCGACACTATCCTCTCGATGAACACTGAAAGTGCAGGCAAGGATGACCATCACTCCGCGTCAAGAATCTCAACTCCACAAAGTCACAAGGACTCCTGCCCTGGCCCTGGTCAGTCGCATGGGCAAGGTGGTCCGGTGTATTCCTGCGGGTGCTATACGTATGGTGAGCGTGGCAGATTTGAATCACTCATATTCTGGCCGAGTAACTCACAGACTGGCTAAAACAGAACATCTAGCACCCCGAGGATATGACCAGAAGGACGTCGACCGCTGGAAAGCTCTGTTTGCTAACCTTGACTCAGACTCGGACTCGGAAGATTTCGAGATTTTGCTGATGAGTCCGAGTCTAAAGCGAAAGAGGTCACAGGACAACTTGAATGATGTAAGTATATGTAGCTGTATCTTTCAAAATTATGCGCTTACCTTGACGTGGATGCTCTGCACAATTAGGGTCGGGACGTTACCAACGGGCAGAAAGAAACTCGTAAACCCATCTCGGATGAGCTCAGAAAGAGATTCGAAAAACTAGCTATTGAAGTTGCGGGTGTGCGAGAAGCCGTGAGTAGACTCGAGGCAGCCATCGATAGGCAAAGCGGAGTGATGGCTGAGGTCCGCAACGCGGTTGAAAACAATGGCATGTAATGACGCGGGGCCCTTTCAGATGTATTCGATAGTAGTAGTTCGTTGACAGTATGCAGGCTCTTCCAGAATAAGTCCCATTAACGACGGTGTTGGCGGAATGAGGTGGAAGTGTTCGATTTGGAGTGGGTGAATTCAGATGATTGGGAAGAAGCGGAGGCGCGACGGCTGCTTGAAAGTTTGTGAGATACTGTTGTTGTGAAGTGATACAGGATCAACGTACCTTGGCTCTGCGAATAGATTATAAGAAGCGCGCGACAAGTAATGCGCACAATGCAGATGAATTATCTGTCGTGCCAGAAGAAAGGGTGAAGCTCGACGTCAACAAATGAGCGTATGAGGAAGTCGAAGACGCAGAGACATAGTCTCCTGATGATTTAGGTGTAGGTGGAGGGCGGGCACCAGTTGACGATGGACGGGCGAGAACTGCAAATCGCACAGGATCATCCTTCCTGTGATCGAATAGTTGACGACTTGCTGGAGGGTCTCTCTGATGGGAAGTAGGGGTGTTGCGGGGCGGGGATAAACTACTTGTTGCATCGGAAAAGGCTGAGTTGTGCGTCTCATTGGAATGGGATCCGTGTTGGGATTGAATGATTTGCCCTGCTGGGTCTGCTTTATGTAGTGGTGGCGGTGGGGGGGGGGGTAGATATCTTGAGGCGCCGTGAGAAATCTTCCGGGTTTGCCTCTGAGCAGGGTAAAACATGAGGTGCGGGAAGGAACAGGTGGCGGATTAGGATTTGAAGTTGCAGACGAGATAAAGGCGTTCGCGGGGACGACTTGAACTAGATAAACAAAATAACATATTTAGTCAAAAGAAAAATACGTACACGGTATTTCTTCTCTAGGGGGCAACCATGCACTCTGCAAAATCGGTTGGCTGAGCGGGATCACGGTCCCTTGGCCTCCTTGAAAGCTTTGGCTCATCCATGACCTGTAGCAGCTCAAAAGATGAAAGTGCTGCTACTAGCTGGAGGGTTGTGATATACGGCTCTGGGACGACTGCAAGATGTGAGTGGGCGGACGCAAGAGCAAACGCTGTGGGCATACCGTTCCTTGTCCCAGTGGAACAGGCTGGACTCGTCACTCGCCGGAAGGGACGTACTGGATTTCATCGCACGTGCCAGCCTCTTTCGGATCACGTGATCTTGGTCTTTCGGAATTTTCGTCATATCATTCGCACTGCCGCACAGGGCATCGACACTGAGTACTGATTCAAGTCATTACATGGTGAGTCTATATACAACGTCTATATACAACGATTCACATGCCATGGTTTCCAATAGTGTTACAGATTTCAAGAAGAACTGAGTTCTGCCTGTTGAAGATCGCTTCTATCTTGCTCATAGCATTATGCACTCCCGCAACTTCCTGCATGACCGCCTCCAGCAATTCCTCTTCACACAACACGAAATTTCTTCCGATCCTCCTACGTTTCTTGGGTGGAAGTTCAATGATAGGCAATGATGTTGCTCGCCTATTACTCATGTCATGGCCGAAGATGCGTG
>JABBWF010000198.1:0-83577 GCA_016647645.1 Suillus variegatus
GTGTAGAAACAGTGTTTGAAAACGCAGCCACCTTGGAGGGACTTGCGTTTATACTAGCACAAAGAAGGCTTAATCATCTTTTAATCAACCCGGCCGACGTGCACTTCTTCGACCGAAGGAAGCTAACAGTTGAAGGCTTCAGAGTTTCAACATGCTTCCGGATCTATCTCTGATTTGGATCGAAACCACAATGAAGCCGTACAGTGCCCCTTCAAATTGGTATTATATACTGTGAAACTTCCTTCTAACAACTCGAAAACTTTATGGTATCAAACCATATGCATACTATTCCCCGACAGAGTCCTCGGAAGAGATAAGTGTACGAGTCTTTCTGGGGTATATAGGAGGTAGGGATATCAGATTCGAGTGCTTATCACTCAGTTGCAGTGTCCAGACTGAAGATTTCAAAACATGGCAGGGAGTAATTATCATGGAACCCAATGTATGAGGCGACATCAGTTGTTGCTACTCTCACGTTGAAATACACGCACCTTAACATATTTCTGCCCCTCAGATAAGACGACAAGGCAAGACCGCAGACCCTTCAAACACCACTGCCGTTCGAGCCAGGAAAGGAGGTAACGATTCCAGAAAGTCTGGAATATGTGATTGAGCGTGTCATCCAGTGGATATGGAGCACGCGAGAGATGGGTGGCCCAGTTTTGACAGGCGTACTTGAGAGCGTCGGAAGATAATTGACTGTTGTGCTGTGCCCTGTGTGTGAAAGTCATAAAGGTGTTTATGGAATGGATGATCTTCCTGTTTGGTGGACGATTTGTAGTGGAATGAAGCTGGTAGTTTAACGCAAGGAATGCCGGGAACATTAAAAAATCAGGCAAGGTTTTAAACTGCTGGATTGATTGGAAGGTTGGTAGTGAACACAATTCTGGGATAATAATAAACTTGCTGATTGCTTCCAACGTACTTGAGAATTCGTCCAGAGCCAACCAGACAGATGCTGCAGGAGTGGATTTCCACGCTTGGCCATAGGGTGTCTGCAGCCAGGCCTGCCCATTCGGGGATTTCAGCCAGTCTGGCCCGTCCGGGGACTTCAGCCAGTTTTGTCCTGTCTGAGTCTGTACCCAGTTCTGTCCTGCCTGGGTCTGCAGCCAATTCGATCCTCCATCGGTCCGCAGCCAGCTTTCGCCTCCCTTTGTCCACAGACAGCTTCGTCCCTCAGTCTGCAACCAGCTTTGTCCTCCCTCCATCCGCAGCCAGCTTTGCCCTCCCTCAATCCGCAGCCAGCTTTGCCCTCCCTCAGTCCACAGCCAGCTCTGTCCTGCCTGGGTCTGCAGCCAATTCGATCCTCCCTCAGTCAGCAGCCAGCTTTGTCCTCCCTCTGTCCACAGCCATCTTCGTCCCTCAGTCTGCAACCAGCTTTGTTCTCCCTCTGTCTGCAGCCAGCTTTGCCCTCCTTCTGTCCGCAGCCAGCTTTTTCCTCCCTCGTTCCGCAGCCAGTTTCGTCCTCTCCTGCTCTGCAGCCAGTTTCGTCCCCCTGTCTGCAGCCAGCTTTGCCCTCCCTCTGTCCGCAACCAGCCTTGTCCTCTCCTACTCTGCAGCCAGCCTCCCTTAGTCAGCATCCAGCTTTGTCCTCTCCCAGTCCGCAGCCGGTTTTGTCTTACCTGGACCTGCACCCAGGCTTTCATGTCAAGGTCCCAAACCCAGGCCAGCACTGGTGTCAGCAGCCAGTTTTTCCCTTCCTGGGTCTGCAGCCACTCTGACCTGTGCTCCATCTGTGGCCGGTCACCCACTTCCGAAGACTCTGAATAGTTCGAAGAGTCTGACACGGATTGCAATTCAGGCATTTGCTGGGCATCCCAGGTCAGTCCTCCCTTGGTCTGCAGCCACTCTCGTCCCTCCCGGGTATTCGGCCAGGATTCCCCGTCAGGGGTGTATAGCCAGGTATCCCCATCCACAGTCTCTAGCCAGAATTGTACATTTGGCCTGCGATCACCACGAAGGCATAGCATGCCAATAAGAATGGACGCTGGCTCGTGTTCCCGAACGAAGAAGGCTAATTCGTTTTTTAATCTATGGAGGTCCCCAGGACTCGTTGCATGGGTCTGCATCTTCAGCTCTGAAAGCGCATCCAAGAGAGCCGTGCTTTTAGGAATCTCCCTCATAATCAAGCGAAGAGACGAATCAGCGAGTAGTGAGTGCGGTGATGACATTTCATGTACTTGAAGGAGGCTGCAGTTTGAGGGGTCGGAGACATAGTCACGAATGGACGAGTGGTGAATATTCACAGGAAGAATGCTGTCTATAGGGATATCCACAACAGACCGTAGCTGCATCAGTGTTGTCCGCACATCTCTGCCTAAACCAGTTCCAAGAAGTGATGATATTTGTGAGATGGGAAGAGGGTCTGCGAGGGCGGCGACAATGGACAAGTGCATGTAAGCACGCTTGGGGTCGGCACATGTGGAGAGGATACAGTCGTATAACTTGAACACCTCCGTTCCTGGTAGCAGCTCGCTCGTCAGCTTGAGCATCAGCTGCAACCGATCGCTGGGATCCTTGTCTTCATCGTCGATAATAAACTTCATCATCGTAGACGCCACGATGAAACGTCTGCCAGCTCGGCTCGCCAGCTTCACAAGATCATTCCTCGATGGCTGAGGGAAATCGGGATGGCGACTTCTCAGCTGTCTGAAGGAATGCTGCAAGAAAGTACTGATGTCCTTGTCAACGTCTGTGCCGTCCAACGAAATGATGCCACCTTCCCCGGAAGTTCTCACGGGTATCTCGCACACCAACGGGCGCACCTCTTCATTCTGAAAGGCTTCAGAGATATGTGATTCCGAGCGACTTGTGAGTAGAATATGGGTCACAGGAAGGTCAGGCTGACGAAGAGCCTGTGCAAGGGAAAGGATGAGATCGGTAAGCTCGGGTTCAGATGTGCATTCATCAAGCGCATCGACAACAAATGTCAAAGGCTGACACCCGCGCAATCTGAGGTGAAGCCCACGGAGAGGTTGAAGAAAGAGCTTTTCCATCTGGTCGCAGAGAGGCGTGTCTGGGTCTAGTAGAGCAGGATTGTTGCGGATCGCTCTGCTCACATCCTTCCGGATGCTTGGAAAATTGGTGGCAAGCTGGTAGACGAGCGTCGCAAAGAAATATCCAGCCGTGCAACGTTTGGTGTGCTTGCGCGAAAAAAAGAATGTTCCCGCTAGCCGTTTTTCGATATTCGTCCTTTCGGTCACTTTCATACCTTTCATTGTTTCAGCAACTGTATACGCAACGGCAGACTTTCCGACACCAGCCGTGCCATGCAGCCAAATGAGTTGATTCTTATCTGGATTGTCCAGTAGTTCATGGATGTATTTGAGGAGATCAACCCGGGTCCCTTTCAAACATTTCGGGTGGGGCTGACGCTCACGGGAGTTGTATTGGGCACCTTTGACAGCGACCTGGGAGAGTTTCTCCCAAATTCCTTCAAGAACTGTCAAAGAAATTGGAGAGCATGCGAGAGATAAGAGATGGGAGCACTGACATTGATCGTCACTCATTGACGAAGGTTGTGGTATGCGAGATACAATGAACCAACTGAAAGTATTAACTGGGTTCGAGGGTGCCGTTAGAACCCATTCAAACGATGGTTAACTTGAGAGGCAACGTACAAATATTTGAATCGAAACTTGGCTTAGATTGCGCAATGACGAAGCTGTCGAGTGATCAGTGTAAAGCGTGATTTGCAATTGAATGGTTGAATGGATGTTTCAATCTATGGAAAGCTCGCTAGATCAACGCTAGATCGTGATTGATAGGATTTGAAAGGCAAATGCTCGGCGGGCGCTCGTCTGGTGGCGTTGTGGTATTGTCGACACGTTGTAGGAACGTTATAGCCGCCTAACCTAAAAACGAGCGCTCAGGGTGCAACATAACTAAAAACGAACGTTTACGAATGCGAGACCTGAACTAACTACTTTCAAAACGCTCGCAAGCGACTTTTCAACGGACCCGCGTTTTTAGATGCAGATGGCCTGACTTGTAAACCGTAAGCCTTACGTATAGAGTCCGATACGAAAAAAGTGGTGTCGAAGTTGAATGCTAACAATAAATTAAAATCCTACCCAGACGTCAAGGCTTCTCACCCAGCCTCAGGATAGTTCTGCATCATACGCCTAAGCTCCACTTCTGGAACCCTCGCCTGAAATTCAATAGCGCATGGGACGTTTGGCATAAACGTTCTCGCGAACCCCATGTCATCCTGTGGTTTCGTAGGATCCAGACTGAGCTGGAAGGCCCAAAGAACAAGAAGTGAATTTATGAACACCGATCTGTAACTTTCAGATGAGACGCAGCAAATTATGTGGGTGGAAAGAATCGTGACCTGTTCGCAACATGTTGACCTGGGCATACCCTGGAAGGAAGGATGATCAAAGAAAGTACATCCTACAAGACAGTACTTACCGCCGACCAAACCCATATACAAAGAATGTGAGATCGTCTCTCAAGCGACCTTGATCGTCAATCCAGCGCTGGGGCTTAAACGCTTCAGGCTCGGGATAGACTTCTGGATCTCGAGAGATGGCCCTGAGGGGGTGACAATTTGATATGTGATAACTTGAAGGACATAGACTTACCAGTGATTGCCGATTACCGTAGTTCCAGCGGGAATGCAATAGTTTTCCTGCAGACAGATGACAGATGTAAGATTATCCTCACGACGAATCGTTCAAAAACACTTGCCCAAATGACGTCTTCAGTAGTTCGGTGAGGGAATCCTGTGGGATGGACTGTGTGAGCGTCAGCACAGGACCGACCATTCAGAAACTCACCAAAAGCAGCCAACGGTCTCCATCTCAAAACCTCAGAGATGAAGGCCTCCAGACGGGGAAGGGATGGTCTATCGGCGAAGGTCGGTGCTTTGGCGCAAAATGAATGATTGGATAGAACTACAGTGCACAATCAAGCTACCTCGCTCCCTTCCGATGACTGCATCAAGCTCGGCTTGTACTTTAGCTTGCTCTTCAGGGAAATGTGCAGCTGCCATTAGCACCGTGCATATCGCTGTGGCAGTCTGTCACCACACCTTAGTGTATACAATCGCAACAAACAGAAAAACGCCTTACTGTTTCGGTTCCAGCTCCAAAAAAGGAGCCAGAAAGATACGCCATTTCCATCTCTGTCAAGTCGTAGAGATGCCCATTTTCTAGAATGTATTTTGAAAACGAAGGGCCAATATCCTCATTTCTCTGCTGTGGAACAACTCAGACATCACGTAAAGATAGGCAAGGCAATGCCTACCATATCCAATTTCACACGATTCAGCTGGTCTGTGTAGAGTCGCGTGGACCTCTTATAGTCGTCTTTTAAATCTAGTGCATACCAAGGAAGGTATTTGAGCCACGGTATCGAGTCTACCCAGTAAGCACCGGGGTGCAGGACTGTACGAAATCGGGACATGAGGTGGCGAGCCTCCCTAACTTCGTGGTCAGTTGCAGATGTCGGCGACGTCTTCCCATATGCAACTTTCAGGATCGTCGATGCGGCACAACTTCCAAAAGCCCGTAAGTCACATACTACGAGACCCAGATAGGGAACCGCTTACCTTATCGCATGGTTCTGAAAGTTGCTTGGATCGTCAAGAATGTTGAGGATTAGGCATCTCGCTTGCGACATCTGCAGAGGTTGATACGCATCGGCTGATTTGGGCTGGAGATGCGTATGGAGTGCTCTGTATCGCATCGAGACGTAACATGAGAGCTGTTTGAGCCTTTACAGTATCGCGACGACGAACCTACGCAGCCGACGGAGCCTGTCCCCAGCATGGCAGAAACCGAGGCTCAGTCCGCGTGAAAGAATTTCTCCAGCAGCAACGAGGCGAGGTCGATCAGCTAGCGTTCTACCCTGCTTCTCCATTATATCTACTGCGGCCTGTCAGGGAGTGTTGAGTTTTAAGATACTAACTTATCATAAAGGGACTAACTTTGTGGCGGCCGATAATCACTATGTTCTGCATTCCTGAGCGGATAGTAATCAGAGGGCCATACTCGTCAATCCACCGCGCCACAGTAAGAAATGGCCTGATCAGAAATGTGATACAATTAGATCCTATAGATGAGGTCGCAGATATGAAACTTCACTCGCGAGGGGGCAGGAAATGACCCCGAAGTCTCCAAGTTGGAGGAGAAGGTGGGAGAGGAAGGCGGCTATCTGATTTACGAAGGTAAACCCAAACAATCGTTCCTATTACTCCAACACAAGCCGCAACATCGAGGGTGAGCGACGTGTTATCAGAAATGCGCAGGTCAGGGAGCTGTAGCATGGTCGATTGGAGGAGTTAGGATGGGTCTCATCGAAAGCGCATTTAAGCTGTTTAAATAAGGTACCCTGCATCGAACCTACGGACAGGAAGAGACGGGTACTGTCATATCCTATTACGCATCGCTCCGCTTGCAGTTGGGGATAAACGATAGCTCTGGAAAAATACCATAAGCGAACACACGATATGCGAAAACCGGACAAGATCTTGTCGAATCTTCGCGACTGCCGTCGGGCGAAGCATCGGTAGCGATCATGAATCACAATTGGCCATATGGGCCTTGTGCACTGGCTATGAGTGTCTACTTTAACACGGGCTGAGTCGTATGATGCCGACGATGATGTGCGGTGGCGTAAGTTAGGCACTCAGGTATAGTGCAGTTCGCTGAGCCTGCCAGTGGAAACCAGACGTTTTAAAAGCGGAGATCTTTGTGTACACCTGCAAAAACACTCACAGTTATGAATGTGTATGTACGTTCCAGGCTTATCATATGGATTACGAGTTGTCTCCCTAAATTAGATGGTATAACGTGCGCGAGATTCTAGGCCGGTTCGTTGCACCTGCATAGTGTCGCGGTGTTTCTGGGCCATGTAATTGCGACGTACAGAGTCCGAGCTGGGAATGATATAGCTGACCATATCTTTATCGTAGCCGCAGGCCCGCAGCCCACATCATTATGAGCCAACCTGGCTTTTTTTTCGAAAAACAGAACGGACTTATGGCGAAGAGTAAGAAAATGCAGTCCTATCGACAACGATGCGAATGGAACGCAGCCGACAGATACGGTACGTCGGTAACTCTTTGATATGGGAAGGTGCAAAGAAGTCCCCCGGGCCGATACAGATATGGCTAAACCGCATCTACTGAAATCAGGAATTGAGAAGGCAGATACCGTTCCTGCCACAAAGATGGCACCCCGGGCGAGACCTGAAAGGATCAATACAAACCTGAGAGTACTGTACCAATGCAGTCAATTCGACAGTCACGCGTCACACCGGCTGTCGAAAATAAGTTCTTTGTATACTAGCGTTAGGGTGAATTAATCAACACCAGCCCACACAAAAACCAAATCCTCCAACTCACTATTCGAGCACGCGAAGATTTTTTTCTCTTCTCTTAGAATTCTCATTCACTATTTCGTAGACATTTACTCTCGACGGAAATATCTACCATATCTCATTCAAAGATTGACATTGTCCACTAACGCGCGACACTTCAATCTCTACCTCGCTCCACCCTAACGCTAGTATACAAAGGTTGCAATTAGTGGTGACTACTAATACTACCTCCGAAACTCATCTTCAAAGTCTCTCGGGGTGCCAAGTCTAAAGCGCATGTCACACTACCGTATTGAACGCTAGCGATCCATGTCTGACATATGAGACACTAACAGTGGCGATGATAGAGATAGAATTGAAACGCAGTTATAAGTAAATGACGACGAACTCGGATCAATACCGCAATATCAATGTACCGGCTATGCAGCGTGGTCATTCGACACAGCTAGGCGGCGATCATGTGCTGGCGAACTTGTGCTGAAGAATGCGATAACATGCGACGAAGAGTGACGGCTATGGAACGTGAAGCGAGACTCAGAGAAACGAACAAGAACAAGACAAGAGCAACGAACGAGACGACGAGATGCGAGGATATAATTTAAAACGCGCCGAAATACCCTCCGGCAGCCTGAACAAGAACAGATCGCAAGTAGGGGAGACGATTCTCAACTCTGGCACACAAGTAGGTGCTGCATACTGCTGGGCTCCTGATGAAAACGTTGATGAGGGTGATCTTGTCAGCTGGTACAATCCCCTCCTCATCCTGCATGGAGGCCAAGGCCTGTGACCTTTCATCCACCACCCGAGTTTCTTCAATTGATGCCTGAAGCCTGTCCGCTAGGCGGTTAATGGAACTTTGCAGGCCAATGAAGGCAGCGCTGCTTTGCTCTTCCTCAGTCAGTGTCATAGTTAAGAGTTGGTACTGAGTACAGATGATCACGGCAGTTACAGCTAAGAAGATCTGCCTTCGCTGATGAGTAGTCATGGTCAGGAGAGATTATTCAAGTTGAAACTCCGTCACAACGGCTTCCGGCGCTCCAACACACAATGAAATAGTAATGTGCTTACCTTGACACCACTTTTCGGTTGGAGATTGTGTACACAGCTGACCCTTTCTTGCTCAGTCTACTCCATAGAGTCAGGGAGTAGAGAATCCAAGTTGTGTTTTACCAACTTGCATGACCTCTGAATTGATCAATTCATCTCGCCTGAAAGTAATACGCGAACTATCAGAGTTGTATGATATGCAGTCAGTTTCCAGCAAGAGATTCTTAATGAACTTCACGCTGTGCAAGTGTGGAATTCATATATATCAATCATTTCGCTCTTTCATACTATCAGTAATGTACATCCCCTTTCGCATAGACATACAGGTGCATATAAGTTTTGTATACATAAAGATATTAGCAAAGGTCTCAAGCAGGCACATCCGCAGTTCTACGTTCAACGCTGACCGTCTACAAGAACATGTCAGACAAGACCAACGAGTAACATGTCTAAACCAGTACTCACAAGCCTTGCTCTCGTACTTGCCAATACCGACGATGATGTTTTGAGGCTCTTGGGCCTTGCCAGAGAGGTAGTTCTCAATGATGCTCTTGGTGCCGCTTGCATAACGAGCCTGAGCATCGAGGGTGGTGCCAGAGTAATGGGGTACCATGCCGTTACCGCCGCCAAGGGTGTTCTTAGCCGTGCGCAAGACGTGGTCTTTGGGTGCGGGCTGGACGTTCCAGACATCACCGGCATAACCTATTGCCATGTGAGCTCAATGTGCAGATATTAGGTGGTGGGGGTCACGAACCGTTCAGGTGACCACTTGCAAGGGCAGCAGCTACGGCGTCCTTGTCACAGATAGCACCACGAGCGGTGTTAACGAGCCATGCACCCTTCTTGAAGTGTTTGAGAAGCTCAGCGTTTACGAGGCCGAGTGTACCCTCGTGCAGAGGGCAGTTGACAGTGACGACGTCGCACTGCGAGACGAAGTCCTTGAGGTCCTCGACGCGACGAGCGTTGACGGCCTTACCAGCAGCTGTAATACATGAATTAAGCTGTATAAAACCGAAAATAGTGTGGTACAAACCTTCAGGCAGGGGAGCGTAGTCGTAGTAGAGGAGCTCCTTGCAGTCGAAAGGCAGCAGACGCTGGAGGACACGGTAACCGATACGACCAGCACCAATGGTGCCAACGACCTTGCCCTCGAGATCGAAGGCATTGCGAGCAATGTCAGAGACCATCCAGTCTCCACGCTCGATCATCTAGATGGCAGGCAATTAACAGAGGGAAGCGCGTGCTAGCGGGTCATCGTACCTCGTGTGCTGGAACAAAGTTCCTGACGAGGAGGAGGATAGACATCACAACGTGCTCAGCAACGGAGACGACATTGGATCCTGAGACCTCCAAGACCTGAATACCATGTTTGACATGCGGTGTTGAGGTCGATGTGGTCAGAGCCAACACCAGCGGTGACACAGAGCTTAAGGTTCTTGGCCTATCAGGAGTATGAATGTACCGTTCATATTGATAGCTCAACGATCATACCTTTGCGATCAAGTCACCAGTGAGGTACCCGGGGTGGAATGGAGTCGTGATCAAGATCTCAGCCTAAAAAGGAAAGTAAGCACACGCGAATATATATACAGTAGTCACGGTACTAGGGCTTGGCTTAGACGTACATCAACGATATGCTTCTGGAAGTCGCTGTCAGGGCCCTCTTTTGATTCCGAAACCTACACGAATGAGTAGATGAGGCGACTGCGTAAGCATGCCAAGAGAAACTTTGACACGTACAATGTACTCGTGGCCTTGAGACTCGAGCCACTTGCGGATACCGAGCTATACGGAAAGTTTTAGTAAGTCTGTTTGAGATAATCCAGATTCTTAATGAGACGAACCTGGTTCTCCACAGTACCAAGGAGACGGGGCTCGCTCGTAGCAGCATTACCGCCCTTGTAGAGGATAGCTAAGATCTAGAAGCGCAAGCGCGTCAGATCTTGTGATTGATGACGGCGATTTCATCACTACCTTCATGACTGAGTTTCTGAGGACTGAAGGAAGATGTGTAGTTAGGAAAGTGGGTGGAGAATGAGTTCTTAAGTCGACCAAAGTCCAGGATCTTTATAGGGGGAGTGCGGGGTGTAAGCGGTCCTACTGCAATAGGAAAATATGCATCAGCTGACACTAGTACGTGTGGGCCTACCGTTCTTTGTGCACATCGTGGCTCTTCCGGTTTTGGCCTCTGATGAAGCGATCCGTCCATTTGGCAGATGGCGCCCTGATGAGGATCACGTGTGCCTACCCGGTCACGCCCATTGGCCAAAAATAACACCCTCCATTATATCGCGTCCCGGAAGAAGGCGCTCGCATGGTAGCCTACGGTACCAGTTGGAGAATTGATGCGGACGGGATCGGAAGAAACCATTGTTCACTCACCACGGCGGACGTCTGAGTTCAACAACAATATTTAGTAGACTTGGGAGATGCGGGCAGATCCTGGGACGTTAGCAGTTAGCCCCATCTCACGTTCAAATGAAACACTCCTTGCCTGACACACACACTCGGGTGGACCTTGTTCAGAGTTCATATTAGCTTTACACGAGCGTCGGAGCACCCCGGTGAGATCCCCAGCATGGGAACTCCAATTTTCTTTGTCATTTTTAATATGTGACATGAGAAAGGGAGAACGAGTTCATGAATTGGTCAGTTAGAGTACAAGCAGCCTCCAGTCCATTTGTTTGTCGAGCAACGTTCGTTAGGTTAAATTTGATGTTTCGATGGGAACGTCTACTTGGTTCGATCGGACGTGGTTTTGGCGTTGTAACCAGTGAATAACGGGCTGGACCTAATGTATGAACATGTACTGATAATTGCTGAGATGAGCTGTCTCGTTAGTATATTACTATGCACCCTGCTTAACGAACCCGATTACTTACAGTGCAAATCGTTATCGCGAGCGTTTTGATGCGAATACATAATCATTCATCTATAGGATCAGAACGGTTTGATGGCATTGCCGAGTGGGGCATAATGTATTAATATCTATTTGTAATTGCTGGATGCTATACTATGAGTTGTTCCGTAAGTATATTGTTACGGGCCCTGCCTAGTGAACCCGATTACTCACTACAATGCAAATCCTTATCCTGAGTGTTCTGATGCAAGTACATAATCATCATCCATAGGATCAGAACGGTTTGATGGCATCAACTCCACCTCCTCTGATGCAGTCCTGATTGACATAATCTGAGATTTGTGTTGTGCATTCTTTGCGACCTCCCATTCCACCCGAAGGAAGACCCACATCCATCGTCGAAAGACTTCCGCAACTTCAAGCCAGAGCATAAGAACGCTTCCTTCCGACTGCGAATGCAGATGACTTGATAGTTTGATTGACCATGTCATACGGAGCACGAGGTTGAAGAACATAACCAGGGGGTATACCAGAAGCGGGTAGAGGAGCACTGGTCGAAGTCCATAAGGGTATGACTGGTGACGGTGTATTGCGCCACCAAGAACCTGGTGGCTGGAAGATTGTGTAACAATATGTGCGTCGGAAGACCCAGCAATGGAAGAACTTTTTGAATGGAGAGATGGGAGCACAAGGGGTCTTCGCGACTCCGCAGATCGAGATTTCAAAAGGTTAAGACCCCAATCATTGGTTAAATCCCACCAGAAGGAATATAGAGAGTTCACGGCCGCGGCTAGAAGCCTAAATTGACGTAGCAGATCACTTGGCGACGACAAATTTATGAACCTTGCTTACCATAGGCGAAATAATGGATGTTCCCCATGCCATGGCTCTCGCGTGACCAATTCACCTTTCATCTCCGCGAGCTCCAGTACCACAATTCTTTGAGCGGCAGAAAGGAATATCACCGGGAACGAGGATGCGTATTTGAGCGCATTGAAGAGGGGTCGCTTGCTGGTGTTGGTAGGAGACTGGTACTCGATCAAGCACTGGCGGAAGCGAATGATATACGGTAGACTGACTTCTGTGAGTACAGATTTTCACACACGGGGAAGTGGTACGTACCTCATGAACGTTGGAAGTATCCACTGAGAGAGGCCATCGAGGTGTGGGGGAGACACAAGACTTCCACCTGGAAGTAACATGCACAGAGAAAGCCAAACGTCGCCAAGGACTTTTGCAAATGAGGTGAACACATCTGCGAAGACTACATCTGAAAAATACACTGGACTATCCATTGAAGAGAAGAGACACCTTGCAGCGCTCCTGTTAAAGATTATTACAACGCTATCATGAAAAGACGTAAAAAAGCACTCTTACTGGAGGAACATATCTCTCTCGCGTTTTTGGCACAACTCAAATGGGCATATGAGAGTTGTTAGCACACCCAAAGAGCTCAGGGCAGGGACATATTTGAAGGTATCCACCAACATAGTGTTCGAGTGAGTGGCGAGTCTGAAGAAGGACCATCCAGCAAAACACCAAGTTGCATATCCTGCGAATAGACGGTATACAGGCATATAAGACAGTCGTGGAGACGAAAATACTCGTGAAGACGAGGAGTTGGTAGGCAAGAAGGTACGACCAGAGGACAACTCTAGTGCTGATCCCTGCATCAATCCCAAGTAGGTGCAATCCATGGAGGTTGGTCGCCCATCCTAGTATGCCCAAGCCGATCAAGAATAGTACGCGAAACGGGAGGGGAAAAGAGGTAGAGAGCGGAACTGCATCACCCGGATCCATTCTATAGATTAGAGTCGCAAAGCATGGAAAGAACAGACGATACTGCTGATACTGCTGCGGGGGTCAGTGCAAAACGCAAATATCCCGAATCCGTTCAACAGTAACCACTGTGCCACGTGACATCGACCCCTTCTACTCCAACCACCATGGCTGAGAAGGCTGGCGCATATGGCACCAAGGCCGCCGACACTGATTTCAGGAAGAAATGGGATAAGGAAGAATACGCTGAACGGGCGCGGAAAAAGGACGAGGAAGAACGGACCAGAATGCAAGAAAATGAGGAGCGCATGAAACAAGGTACGCAATATCCACAGCTGGCTTTTTTGGCCGGGTACTACTTCGTTATACAGGCAGGAAACCGCGCAAGGCCCCAAAGGAGGACCTTCCGAAGCCGACAGAGCTCATGAAACGCCGAGAAGCCTCTCTGGAACTGGACAAGAATCTCGGAAAAACCATGGTTGTGCAGAATCCCGGCGCACGAGGGCCAGGGCAGCCTGGTTTCTTCTGTGAAACTTGCAATCGAAACTACAGGGACAGCACAGGTTATTTGGATCACATAAATAGCAAAGCACGTATGTCAACACAACGATCGCCAATTGTGTGTATCTTTAAACAATAGCCATAGATCTCAGGAAACTTGGTCAGACGACCCGCGTGGAACGCTCTACCCTCGCACAGGTTCGCGCTCGAATAGCATATCTACGGGAAAAAACCAAAGAGGCATCATCTGCCAAGGCTTTTGATTTTGACCAGCGGCTTGCAGAGGTCAGGGCGAAAGAAGATGCTCGGCGAGCCGAGAAGAAGGCTCAGAAACAAGCTCAAAAGGAGGAAGCTCGTCTTGCACTTGTCAAAGACACTGTCATGGATGGTGATGATGAGATGTCGAAGCTCATGGGCTTCGGCGGCTTCGGATCCTCCAAGAAATGATCATCTGTTGATACCCACACAACTTCAAATTGTATCTGTAGCCACAACTCACTGTATCATCACACCTGTCATCACTTCATCAGGACTCGCATCTTCGCATTCGCCAACCTAATTGCTCAGCAGGTAATGTACAAATTCCGCCATATGATTCTTGTCTACTTCTAGCCTTCTGAAATTATTATGCCCGAACCAGTGACAGCACGAACTTGACGTCTGCTACCTCCTGTTCCTCTTCAATCACGAGTTCCCCACCATTTCTAGTCTTCACGTCAGCAGGCACGCTACGGATGGTCTTCTGAATGACTTCAGCGTGCTCCTTGAGGGCGTCTTGCAACTCTGCCCCCGAGCCCTCTTCAAAGCAGTAGTACACGTTCAGATCATCAGTGGCTTGTAGCCCAGCCTTTTTCCGAAGCTTCTGTACCCGGTTGATGACCTCTCTCGCAAGCCATTCGCCCATCAGCTCCGGGTGGACTTGGATATCCAGTCTGACCACGACGTCATTATCGGTATGGGTTGCATACTGGCCTTCAGAAGCGGGTGGTAACTCGAGGTAACGTTGCACGGTCAGGTCACCAGCGACTAACTCAATGCCATCAACTGTGAGCTTCCCTGAGTCGACGTATGCCTTGACATCGGTGGTGGAAACATTGGGAAGCGCGTTCTTGACGCGTCCGAGATCCTTGCGCAGTTTACGGCCTAGCGTGCCCCAATCTGCGACAGCTCGGTAGCCAATGCCACATGCGGCCTCATCGGTGGTGAACACCACGTCGCGTACGTTAAGCTCTGACTGGATGCAACGTTGCAAAGACTGTACATCGGCAATGTACTGCTCCTCGGGATGGAAGATAAGGAGTTCTCTGAGAGGCGTCTGTGTGTCATAGATTGGTTAAAGTAGTTCTCATGATGGTGAATAAAGCTTACCTTCAAGGACAAGTTATGCTTCTCCCGGATATACCGAGTAAGATCGATTACAGCTTGCATACGCTTCACCTGGCGCTCAATCACCTCATCGAAGTACTCTTCCTTGACATCGGGGAACATGAGGAAGTGAACTGATCGCGCATCGGGAACGGAAGGATCCTCCGGGATATATTCACGCAGAGTCTGATATAGATTCTCCGTCATGAAAGGCGTGTATGAAGACTAGCAGAGCATCAGCATGGTCAGTCGTGGTATTTTCATGTGGAACACGCACCATGGTCCTGCAAAGGGTGAATAGTGTCTCGAAAAGCGTGTTGAGGGCGGCAATCGTATCCTCTTTACCATCCTCACCCTTCAATCTTCGCCGATTGAACCGGATATACCAGTTCGTTAGCTCGTCGATGAGATCAAGGAGTCGCGGCAAGATGGTGTAGAGCCTGTAAGCCTTCATCTCATCCTTCACGAGTTTGATAAGAGATTGACACCGAGCAAGTATCCATCGATCCATGACGTTGTTCGAGACAGGCGCATGTGGGTTGTACATGAACTGCACGCCAGTGGTCTTGTTAAGAAGCGTCACTTGACCAATGAAAAATCGGACGGAGTTCAACCAGGGAAGAAGAACGCGAGAGATAACATCCCGAACACCTTCCTCACGGAAGCGCAAGTTTTCACCCCGCACAATAGGAGAGTTGACCAGAAACATCCTGGGACGAAGTAAGCTTTGAAGTAGCACATCTTACTGAATTGACACTGACCTCGTAGCGTCCGCACCATATTGGTCAAAGATGATATGAGGGTCGGGATAATTTCTAAGACTTTTGCTCATCTTCTTGCCATCGGCAGCGAGCACGAGACCGGTGACAATCAAATTCTTCCACGGTGCAGTGCCGAAGAGATGAGTTGAGAGAATGAGCAACGTGTAGAACCAACCCCGAGTCTGATCAATACCCTCTGACACGAAGTCACCCGGGAAGTTCTTGAGGAAAGACTCTTTATTTTCGAATGGGTAGTGTGATGATGCAAATGGCATACTGGAATGGTCCCATTGTTAGTGTGGTTTGCAGGATTGGGGAGCCGAGTTACCTTCCAGATTCGAACCAGCAGTCAAAGACTTCCTCCACGCGTCTCAAGACGCCCTTGCCCATCTTCGAAGGAATAGTCAGATGATCTATTTTTTCGCGATGAATGTCTGTGAGGCCAACAACACCAGTCAGCTCCTCGAGTTCGGCGATGGAGCCGATGCAGACAACCTGTCCTCTTATCAATTCACACCCATGTTGAAAAATCCTGACACTAACCTCTTCATAGTCATCACTAACCCACAGAGGTAGTGGTGTACCCCAGTACCGGTTTCTAGATACATTCCAGTCACGCGCATTTGCTAACCAGTTTCCAAATCGACCATCCTTGACATTTTGGGGCACCCTGATAAACAGAATTGGATCAACATTTGCAGGGAAGCCGACGGTGCACTCACCATAGTGTGTTCAGGTTGTTGGTAACAAGCTGGTCTACGATAGGTTGTACACGGATGAACCATGACGGCACAGCACGATAGATTAAGGGTGTTCCTGATCTGGGGAAGGAGTCAGCGTACCGATCAATGTCCTATCAAAGGGCCTTACCGCCAACAGAACGGATAGGAATGCTTGATGGTCGATTGCACAATGAGACGACCTTTCGCCTTCAAGACCTTCATGACTTCTTTATCTGCAGCCTTGAAACCAACGGTGAGCACCGCTAAATAATTCGATCAATGAATAATGACAAACTTTGATGTACATGCCCTCGAAATCGGTAACTGGCTTGGTGAATTTGCCAGCGTCGTCTAAGGGACATGGAGCCATCTCTCCGGTATAAAGGATACCATTTTCGATAGCAACGCGAGCGTCATCTTCACCGAATGCCGGGGCTTGCTGTACGATCCCTGTACCGTCCGTCGCGGTAACATATGTATCCACAAGCACGCGAAATGCGCGATCTTCATACTGAAGGATGGTCGGAAACTGCACGAAAAAAGGAGGTAATTCACATACCTGTTCTGTGAAATACTCGAAGAGCGGCACATATCTCCATCCCTTCATTTCGATACCCTTGTAAGATGCTAGTTTCTTGAACTTTGCTTTCTTTGGATCTTTGTAGAGAGTCCCAAGAAGTTGATCACAAAGTATATAATTTGTGTTGTGTTCTTCATCGTGAATCTTGATGTAAGTGAGCTCGGGATGAACGCACACTGCTAGATTAGATGGGAGGGTCCATGGGGTAGTCGTCCAGGCTAGAAGCGATGTGCTAGGATCTTCAACTAGCGGGAATGCGATTGTGACTGCAGGATCGTTTACATCCTTGTAGTCTAACCCTGCTTCGAAGTTCGAAAGTGGGGTGGTACATCCTGTAGAATACGGCATGACACGCTGGCCACGATACACCATGCCCTTTTTCCAGAGCTCCGAGAACGCCCACCACTCGCTTTCCATGAAAGGCGTATTTAGTGTTTTGTAGTCGTTGTCAAAGTCAATCCATCGACCCATGCGCTCGACGGTGACGCGCCAATCTGACGCGTAACGCATGACGATGGCACGACATTCTGCATTGTATTTTTCGATTCCCATAGCCATCACGTCACTCTTGCCAGTGATCCCAAGTTTCTTATCGATCTCATGCTCGACGGGGAGACCATGAGTGTCCCATCCAAATCGACGCGTGACATGATGGCCTGTTACGTGGGCATGTCGAGTGACTATGTCCTAGATCAAAGAAGCGGGCGTTAACGGATCGGCCAACGATAAAGATCAGATATTACTGGAATCACATACCTTGATGGTACCCGCGAGAAGATGGCCATAGTGAGGCAGACCAGTCGCGAAAGGAGGACCGTCGAAGAAGACATATTCTGGCTTGCCTTCTGATAGCTTCAAACTTGTCTGGAAAGCATCTATCTCGCGCCAGTAAGCGATGACTTTCTCCTCCTCCTTTGGAAAGTTGAATGGTTGGGTTACTAGTCCGAGAGACGCTGATAAGCAACATAATGTACGGGCGTAGTCACCAAGCTACGCACTGTCTTGTTTTGGGAATGACATCCTAGTATCTCGACTTCAGCAATAGTGTGGTCTGTATGAGTGGCCCTGTCGCGATCAAGGCGATTCTTTTGAAGTGATATCTTGATCTAAAGTGTGACTCGAGTTTCGGATTATGACTCGGATATCAAAACCAAACACTGTGGGTATGTGTGTCACCAAGAAAGGTAGATCATGGACTAGCGCTCGCGAAAAACAGCTGATCAGTGTATGTAGATCGATGGATGTAACGATCAATTCAATTCACGAACTCATCGTTATATCGTACTACAATCTTGTAACCCCTTCGCAAGCAAAATTTTGGATCCCGCGTCGATGACTTTCGGCAAAGAGCGACTGAGTCACTTCAATCTGAATGAGCCAAGTGTTCTCTCGTCAAAACAAGGAAGCTACGATCGAACTTCCACGCAATATGACTGCGGCGAGGCTTGGTGAGTCACTGGATTATCCACCCAAGTTGTCAAATTTCTGAGTCGTTGCCGCAGTTTCGCGCGTCGCTAAATCAGATTGAACCCTCCAAACTTAACATTCTGTATTCAGTGACTGTCGAACCACCATGGCTACATTTCACGACAGGATGTCGTTTGAGGTTTTTTCGACATCTCTCTTTTCCAAGTTAACGTTAACACCAATGGATCTATGTGCAGTAGTGCTCCCAAAGTTTCGATGTGTTTCGACCTCAAAAATGTCATGCTTGAACTACTGCTTCCGGATCAAAAGTTTCTGTGACTTTGTCGGTCCCAAACCAACTGACATCAAGGTCCGAGTTGTCATTCCCCGGCAACACTCGACATTGATCGTCATGATACTCTTTCTGGAAGTTCAAGGGAAGACGCGAGCTGAAATCGACTGAGGCATACGCAGTGATGTGCTACCCGCTTTCGCAGACCAGGATACTTGACCGTACATTAAAGAAAGGCCCCATTATCATTTCTCATTTATTTTCGAGGGGCGAGTTCGCGCGACTGTGTCAACGCTGACTAGTTTGACCCAGGACGGTACCTGCTTCGCAACCGCGAGGATTGCAGGGAGCCCTTTCTTCTAGTTTGGAAGAAGGTTTCTCGCAGAGAGTTTGTTGTGGCAGCCTCCCTGTAGATCTCAGCGACAATGCGCTTCTTGAATGCCAAAGACGTGAAATTTCGACCTATCGAAATCACTCTAGTGATTGCAAATGGTGTTGCATCGTGAGTTTGTTGATTTGATGGAACTTGACTTCGATCTTGAAGTCGCTCAGCACTATCCCCGCGTTTAATTTACCGATACAAAGTTGTTCCATGAGTAGGATCCTTTTCCTCGTTTTTCGATCCGATATTTGAATCGTATATGATTAAATTCAAATTCTTAAGCCCATACAGCTGGACGTTGAAGGCCCTTGTCAGATGTTAGCAATGAATCGCATCACGGAATGGGCTCATCAAGCATCAGTACTTCACAACGCCCATGTCTTTTAATAACGGTTCATGTCGATCTGGCGGATGAATTTATCTATTCGCGTCTGCTGAACAAACATCATTTCTAAACTTTGGTGACGAGCACGTCCAGGGCGATGAATCGCCATTATGTAGCTCCTTATGGTCTGATTGTT
The DNA here is from genome assembly GCA_016647645.1 of Suillus variegatus. Lineage (NCBI taxonomy): Eukaryota > Fungi > Basidiomycota > Agaricomycetes > Boletales > Suillaceae > Suillus > Suillus variegatus. Next base: position 19,544 of record JABBWF010000198.1, read on the forward strand.
CCAATGTTTGACTGTTCTTGACTTCGCAAGGTCAACCATAGAGATCCTGATGTGCAATAGGTATCCGGAATTACTTTGTGAGGCCGACTTTCATTGGATACGAAGCGTACGCCGATTCTTGATGTCGTTGTCCTGTTGCCGTATCACATCCGGTTCTCTCGGTGTGGTTTTGGGTAGGTTTTCTGCGCTGGTACAGTAAAGCCTTGTTATGCTTCAGTGATAGGCGAGCGGAAAGAAACGTATACGATACACATATGGTGATCCTTATAGTAAATAATACAGATGCGAATTAATAAAGATAGTATAACAAGACAACTGTCCTCAGGACCCTCGCTTTGCATATTCTGGACATTGCTCTTTCATGAATTTCTCAAGCTTCACTGCGTTCCTATGGTATATCGATGTTTCGGGGTTGTACAGCTTGCAATTATCGACCACTAGTTGAACATCGTCGAGAAAGAATTTCAGTGAGGAGTACTGATTCGTGTCCAATTTGTGTTCCATCGTGCTGAAATCTGATGGAGATGTTAATGCAAAATATATGACAGAGGATTTGGTACAGACCCATAGGTCTCTTGATGACACCGTAGTAATCTGGAACCTCATCGGCGTTGACTGGGTTTAAGAAAGCCCAGGCTAGAGGATGGGCTTTAAGATCGGACAGGAACCGCTGCATTTGTGTGTGCTCGGCACTTTTCCCGGAACGTGTGCTGCAAGAAATTACATACAACCCACTCAGACCGCAAAAGGCAACCTACCTGTGTTCCATGCCGGGCGTCCATCCGCTCTCTCCTACAACAAATTGGAGGTGCCAGCTCACTTAAAGAAACGATGACGTACTTAGCCCTGGAACCTCCTTAGGATCCACTGTGATTCCTTCCAGACCACCTTCTTGGAATTGTGAAAGACCCTGATATACGATGTGCGACTTCGACATCTCGCGGATCTTGGTGAGGATTGCCTCTCGTTGCTGAGAGATGATGTTGACTTTATCAAGATAGTTGACCTTGCGCAACATGGTGCATTGCATGATCGTCCCGCCTTCGTAGTCCTTGATGTACCCTGCCCACACAGAGCGATCAAGTGTGATCTCTTTCGAAAAGCCTTGCTTCTTGAAGAATACTACTGCAAAATTGTCGGCGTAGGTGAGGAAGTGCATCACATCGGGGTATGTGCGTTTGATGTGTTGTTTGAAGTTGTCCATGAGCATGCCACCGTAGCCCTGTCATAGAAGCTGCAGTCGCATACATGATAGACGAGGCCTTTGCCTACCTTCACTTGGTCCACGGATGCAGTAGCAAAGAAGACGATCTCCGCAAAGCCACGGTGTGGAAAAGGCCTATAGCAAATACCACCTACGACCTTATAACCACGTTTGATGATCGCGAGTGATTTCGAGTTGTGGTCATAGACTAGACGCGCAATGTACTCGCGCGGCATCATAGGCAACTGTGTTTGGAACAAGGTCTTTAGACCAGTGAGAATCACTGTAGAGCGCGGCTGTCGGTCGTTCTCCACTGCAGTTATCTCAATAACTCCCTTGCGCAGCTCCACAAAAGCAGCTTTTTCTGGCTTGTGAGTAGGCTTGACAGAATAAGCGTCAGTTAAGCGAGAAATAGTAATAAAACTTACTACAGCAGATGATGCTGGCCCCGTGTCTACCGTAACTCCAGTCGCAAGGCGTGTGAGTTGACCCTCGTCCATCTTATCTTCGACCTTTACTTTAAGATCCGAGCTGCGACCATTGGCAACGCCATTCTTCTCTGGCCTCTTGTCTCCAGTGGGAGCAGTCTGCGCTTTTGACTTCATACTGGAGGTCTTCTTCCCGCTCCTGTGCGTCACAGTCTTTCTAGAAGTCGTTCCTGTGGCCGCTGCATTTGAATCTGCAACTTGGGCGGCTAAAGGCTTATCGTCGTCGTCATCATCGTCATCTTCATCGCTGAGTGAAGAGGAGGACAGTCGTCTACGTTTTGAAGGTGGGGGCTCGTCACTGAGTACGGAAGAATCCGGGGACATTGGTCGATCAACCGGGGAAGATTGTGCTGAAAATTTTGAGGAGGTCGCAGGGAGGATCGATGTAAATGACGTACGGATGGAAGGAGACGTTACGCTAACCATAGAGATGGACGTCTTCATTTGTTGCCTGAGGGAGTCGATGTCTTCATCTGTATAATTGAAATCAAGTTGCCTGTCTGCTTCCTGACACAGTGCGCGTGCTGTGACTCAGCGTGCATATAATGACGTGAGAGAAGACGTACTTGAAGAAGTTCATCAATACGAATTGCAAGACGCGCTCTACGAGAAAATTCCTCCCGTCCCAAGGCGGCTAACTGACTACCGTGATCTGCTACATCGTGACCACATATACATGTTTCGAGGTATGCGGGGCCATCCTCCTCGTCTGAGCCGTATTGTGTCAGGTCGCCAAGTAGAGACTTTTGGTGGACATCATCATCTAGAACCACCTCGACGCTTGCTGGGGGTCGCAGACCAGGACAAGAATCACAGGCGGTACAGGAAGAGTGCCGGGCTATCCTGAGTGCAAGTGCAAGGTCATTGTGATTAGCTTCGGATAAACAAGGATAAGACAGTCTCATGGGAGCAAAAGCTAGAATTACTATGTGGGGTTGTGTGCGAGCCAATGTATGAAAGTATGAAGTAGTCATTTCCAAAAGCGGCGTGCCCCTGAAATTATACATGCAATTCGAGAAAAAGTATCAGGCATTATCAAGGCTATCGATCTTTAAAAACCCGTATTTTAAGTTGCCATGTTGATGAACACACTAGACGGGGGCTGCCATGTCGCACCGTGTCAATGATGGACTACAATAGTCCATCACTGCGTCCACACGATATCCACATCCACTCGATGCGCAAGATATAATTTTATGATGAGTCCTTGCAGCAGCGACCATCCGATGGCCATGCACGTGTCGCGTGGTTCTGTTGGACGATCGATAATCTACTACTAATAGTACATACAATTGGTATATAGTACAAGAATTCTAACACGGGCCGTGCAGCAACTTGGACGACTCGAAGTATCGCTACAGTAACATTCAACACATACTGCACCAGGGGTTCCGGCCACCAATCAAAAATATCTTATCCCAAAGCAACTGTTATTATAAAACCCCAAACCTGTATCCTGCAAATCGCAGGTCCTCAAATTCTCTAATAATTTGAACACAAGTCTTCCACCACCTCTCCAGCCCTAATCCCCACCACACTCAATAGCGTCTCTGTTATTCCATGCGTTTCCTCTGCACAACCTTGCAAGTAGATCTTTGGAATCAATCCAGGACTAGCCGTCTGTAGTGGAAGAAGTCTATGACTTCGCGAGATATAGATTGTATCTGTCATACTGGTGAGAAAAATGCTCAGTTACTCAGAAATTAAATAGCGCACCAGAATCGTTGGTCTCCGTAGATGTATAATGTGCATGTGTCTTCTCTCCGTTGATGCCCGTGACCGATGCCCGTGAATGACCGTTTATTCCGTTCGTGGCCGCTTTAAACGTGCCATTCTTCCCATTTATGGTCGCTCTGAAGTCGCGCTCCACAGAGAGGCGCGTGTTATCTGAAGTAGCGCACAGACCGAAATGCTTGCCTAAGCCGGATGATTTCAAGAGGTTCAGCCACGAGTTTCGCTCGTAGCCAGTAGCGCAGACAATGGCATCATATGTCGCCTCGGAGAAATCTTGTGTGAGGGTATTCTGCAGAAGAACCGAGAATGTATGTGTATCTGTTTCTGCTTCTGTGGAGGTTTGCGAAGGATGTGTGCTAATCTCCGCTGACGCCAGGTTACTATAAGTTACGATGGTGATATGTGCATCGGTCGCGGCCAGTGCGTTTTTCTTGCGTCTAGCGATGTCACTGTCTACACGTTGGTCGTACATGACGTTGAAGAGCTATTGTCGCATCCTTGAATCGCAATAAATTAGCAAAAGACATGCAACTCACTGAATCAAGCGTAATCGGATTTACTACCCCGTAATTTGTGCCCTCGTAGTCCGCCATCACTCTTCTTCGAGAATCACTTGGCAGGTCATACATAACATCCACAAATTCTGGATTGTATACCTGGTTCGAAAAGGGGCCACCATCGCTCGATTTCAATGAGCCACCACGAATGATGAGGTGGAGGTCGTGTGCTTGGCCGGTACTATTGCCCATGCTAGTTAGCCGCGACTGAAGGTCGAGCAGTACTTCCACTGCGGACTGCCCAGCACCGACGACCGCGATTTTAAGTGGCCGAGTGATGGTCTTCATCGTGTCCAACATCGGTGCTACAGAAGACAGGTACGCAGAGCTGTGAATGATGCGAGGATGAGGTGAGATGCTCTGAATACACCGCGGGACCCGTGGTGAGCCTCCTGGCGAGATGATTAGATTTTCTGAATAATCCTCAGTCAATTCCTGCATGGTAACATTGCAATGAATTGATGCTGACTTGCACGACGAATGATAGTTTCTCCAGTGGTAAGCACGATGCTGTGGACCAGCACGGTGCCTTCACCCCCTTCTTCAATTGCAATGACATTTTCGCCATACGCGACCTTGATGCCTTGACCTTGCACGTACCGCGCGACATGGGCAAGGTAATCGGAGTATTCCTTCCGCGTCGGGGTCATGCAATTCCGGTTGATGAACTCCACCAGACGGTTCTGGGAGTGCAAGTACGCAACGAAGGTGATAGGAGATTGTGGCGATCTCAAGGTCGCCAAATCTTTCAGGAAACTTGTGTTTCTCCCTCAGTTCCAAGATGCGATCGACATGAAATTGTACTTGCCTGATCTGCATACGGGTACCTGGGAGAAGCATACCCGGATGCCATCTGAATTCATGATGTCGCTCAATGAAGAGAGATTTGTTTACGGATATCGGGCAGGTCTAGGATGTCCGATGCCGATGAGTTCCAGATATGGTACTGGTACATCGGATTGACGTACCTCTCTTGGTTGTTCTAGTAGCGCACCAGCAGCAGCAAGATTTGCCGGGCCAAATCCAAGGCCAATGACATCGTACACGTCCGCTGGTTGTACTTCAAATGATACCATAGTGGTGAATGCTGATCTGAGGGTTTAGTCGGAAACTTGTAGCAGATGACTACAAATGATGGCGTATCAATACGTGGACGAGTGCAGTCGATGTCGGATGGAGATCGGGAATCGTTGTATGGGGTATCATGGTTTTATAGTATCTAGAATCCGGATTGCGACGGCACCCGCTCGAAACCTAGCTATGATCTTGGTGTATCATGATAAGTCAAACTAAAAGCATCAATGCTAGTTTGTAATGCTTCCGGAACAAAAACACCACCATGACAGTCAGCCAATGAAAATTGATTAGTTTAACGAACCCCAGCCATGATATTGGTGTTTATCTGACTCTATCATGATAACTCGAACCAAAAGCATCAATACTAGGATATGCATTGATCAATGCCCCCGGAACAACACCATAGTCAGCCAATGAGACGTCTAGGTACCGGCGGCCCCCGTGCAAGTTTGTTCGGCTCAACGTTGTCGGAGTTTCATTACCTCAGAGGGGAGAGAAGGACATAAGTAGCTGGCACAGACATTGACAGGTGGGTGAGGGGTGAGATGGGAGGGCCAAACTGTCGGTCACGCCTAGATGGGTAACTCTAGCGGGGGCTGAGCAGTCATTCACTCTAAAGTCTCTACCAAAAACAAGGAGTAAAAGAGTTTCAATGGCTGCAATGAGGATAGCAGCCTTCTGCGAGGTTTGTAAGGCCGTGACAGACCCGCGCTACCATCACATGTTGTATGCACATGCACGATAACGGTCCCTTATTTGGTATACTATATCAAACATTCAACAGGTAGACATTAGACGTCAACGGATGGTGCGGAATTCAGTCACCAATAAGCACTTCTGAATCATCATAAATAGTAGACCCAAGACGCCGAAAGGTGGCACACCAATAGGAAATACGCCATTTGCATTTGATTTCATTAGAGCGGTTATTCACATCCGTGTCTGTCACCGTACGAAGCATGATTGATTGATCCACTATTGCGACATCCTAGTCATCAGATTCTAGAACAAGTCCTTAGACGCCGGGCTCCAAAACATTGATTCAGCACGTTCATAAACATTGCCTAGCAAAATCAAACTCACTTCAATTGACCAGGACTTGCGTTGTTACTTCTACAAATTATGTGCGAACGCGGTGATTTAATTTCGGGCTGGCGGATTGTTGTTGTTGAATCTCGATAGTTTGGTCTGACTCGGGGCAAACATTGGTTCCCAACTTGAGTGCTTGAGTTTGGAGCCGATTTCCCCTTTGCATCGCAAGCGGAAATCGGATCTGAGCAAGGAGAGTTGATCTCAGCACTAGCTAGTCGACACTATGCTCGCAGCTAGGGCTCGCCACAGAGTGTATCCCTTTACAATTTGACGCTGACTTCTGACGATAATAATAGAATCGACATTGTGAGCAGCGAGGAGCGCGGGCATATGTGCTGGCATCCGTCCTGAAGTGTAAACTACCCTTTAACTGATTGCCTGTTTTGAATGTACTCACAAGATACTGATCCATGGTTGAAGTTTGACGACGTTAGTGAAGAATTGGCAATTGGACTGCTCGCTGGCTCCACGTATGGGTGTTAGTGTTCGACAACCATTGGTCACCGGAGTTTCATTGACCATAGCCGATACAATGTTGATTCTATTCCTATTTACCTCCAAGAAGCAATAGTGCCAGTACATACCGTGTTTTTTGGGTGTTCTTGCTCCAATCAGGCGGATGCGTTTCCAAGGTGAGTGAGTGGTTTGGGAGTTTTTGCATCGGATGACATTTCTAACGGGAATCTTCAGGACTGCTGGATGATATAAAAGACGGTTTGTCAGTCTGCTGCTGACTGGGTAGTAGAAGTTTGGAATTCCAAATCAAGAGGCACTAAGAACGCTTGTGGCACGGGTCTGTGAGGGGGCTGGTAACTTGCTTTATCGCAAAAGAGAGATGAAAAAGCTCACTAGTGGACTTTCAGGGACATCCATGAAGCATGGGCCCCCATCGATCGGAAAACGAAAGGAGATCATTGATAGGCACTGATGACGATGTTTGGCTCAAGGGTGTGCGTTACGAGATGGTATTACCCTCATCAATACTCACAGCATTCACAGCTGGCTGGAATGATGACGTTAAGCGGTGACCGAGACTTAGGCAGTCGTGGCTTCAGTCAGCGTGCCTGAACTTAAGCGTCGCGTCATACCAGTAGGTGCTTGCGGGACCGTTTTTGTCGCGCGAGAAGTAATTCCCTCTCACGAAGTGTGGAGTAAGCGAGGGTCTCGAACGCCGACAGTCAGGTACCTTTGTGTTACCGCGAGAAGATATTACCGTTTCCGTCGTTTCTGCCTGCGCACGCGACAACTCCTTACTTGACCCCTTTCGCAAGATGGCGTGCTTTTGCATGCAATATGTCGCTGCATTGTATTATTTTAAGGCTCATTCTGCTATTGCCCTTGTATTTCTGTAGGTGGTTATAGTTGGCCTCATCGACCACGTCAAATCATGTTCAAGTTCGACGTGTCACGGTGTGGCTCAGGTGATCGCCTGGACTGAGGCAGTGACATTTGACGGTGCGAATATCAACATTTGTGTCAGTGGGACGTGGATGCCTTTTGCTCGATCTCACCTCCAGGGTGCTTGTTACGTTCATTACAGGGTGCCGCATCCAACATTTTGGTATGCCTGGGACAGGTCAACACTTATTTCCACGCGCTCGCTTTGGCTCTGATTCGGAGATAGCATCTGTGTTCCAGCGCTTTGCCCATCAGCCTACTAGTAGTGTGGTTCTTTCAGACATGCATTCACCTCTTGTAACCACATTAAATGCTGATCCTGTCTGGTTTGCTCGTATGCCTTCGTGCCATGTGGATGACCTAAGTATGATGTTGGCTTCACTCTTCGCGCTGCTGCTAAGTGCCTCGGCTGCCTCCAATCCTCGGCACGCGTCAAGAAAGAGATGGAGGTGACTGACAGCTGACATTGCAGTGCAGCTAAATAGGGAACGTGGAATGTACCGGGCAAACGTGAGATACTACTTGTAACTCAAGGCAACCTCGATGGCTCGGGAACACAAAAAGCGTTGGGCGGACTGACAAGGCAGGCCGCAGGTTAAAGCCGACGAGATTCTACATGAACAGGATTGTATGGATGGCGTTGACCAAAAGGCCATTCCCGTGCATGTCTGAAGGAAATTGGGAGAAGCTGGAGTCTGGGTTGCTGTAAAAGGTGCTGAACATGGCTCTTACCGGGAAATACCAGCCGGACACCAGAAATGAGTAGCGACGCATAGATCGTGGAATGTTCAAGTGTACATGTATCCGGGGAAAGGAATCAAATAACGTAATTGACCGATCGAGGGAGTCGGTGACTGGCGGCTCGCTGCGGCTGCGATACCCAATTGCACATTGTACATACTCTCAAAACCAGTAGACCATATGCATGAACAGTAAACAGGGACCCTGTCGAAGAAGTTCGTTCTGGTGTAAAAATTAAAATGAATAGTTGTTCTGTTAAGTAACAGGGATCCGGCCTGATTGCATCTCGATTAATTCGGGATTATTTTCAATATGTTCCGAGCCGAGGGAGCACTAGTGCGGGTCCGACTCGGCGATGCACTGCGAGGTCAGCGTCGGCAATTCGGTTTGGATAAGTTCGCCTCGTACTATGTAGACACCGTCTAAGAGCTGGGCAGGGCGGCGAATAGCTCTCCCAGGGCACATGTCTTGGCGGGATAGTAAAACGATGTCAAAATTTTCAACAGTTGCTCAGGACAACTATACGTAGTACGTACGTACTGGAAAAATGCTCATAGCTGTAGTCATAGCAGAAAAACAATGTGCTGGGAACAATGTGTGGCACTTCGAAAGCTGTGGTCGTAACCCAACGACAATGTATAACCGCAAGTGGAAGAAATGTCGGAACCAAAGTTTGATAATGTACGTCGAGAAAGAAGACGAAAATTTTGAGGTGGCATCCGATTTTAAGGCAGGAGACGGTGAACGAGAGAATGGCGCTAGCTATAGGCGGATCATCTCATATGAATAAATTTAATTTCCGCGACTTGTTCCGCGAATTTTGTTGACCACAGCCAAACCACAACTAATAATTGTACAAATGTTAACTGCATATGGAGTCCAACTTGCAAGAGCTCGAACTTATTTTCAGGTGAGTCTCGTTCAACCTCTGAAGACCTGTGAAACAAACGGGCTGTGCTATTCACTGGTAACTGAACAACTATTTAGGCTCCGGATAATTGTCATGGGAAGTGACGAAATAATAACCGCAACGGTTGGTAGCCTCGTGTATACGACGACAGAGTAGCAAGAAAAAAGATTCCACGGATGCAAATACACGATCACATGACATTGTTGAGTGTGGAACAAAGCGATATTCTCACGGTCGAGAAGGCGGCCCATAAACGCACTGCTGTAAATTAATTGTCATTGATTTCTTTCCAAACCTTTGTTCCTCCCCAACGTTGATTACAGTGACGACACCAACAGCAGCGACGAAGACGACGAAAACCACACAACAGTGACGATGACGGCGCTCGTCTCGACGTCTGTCCCACAGTACATAGCTTCTGTACAAAAATCCAGAAATAGAGCACGCGACCAGAGCGTCTCTCCAATATCCCCAGGATGTTGCACAACCCATTATCAAACTCCCCCAAAGCTCAGGGTGTCATCTGAGCACCTGTCACCAATGTTGACACCGTCTCCTCTTAGACGACGACCATTGTTTCCAGCAGATGCTCAACATAAAGCAGATGGACTGGCTCAGGAGCAGGATCACGATGACAGCGATATCTTCTTACAATCTCCATTCAAATCGCCCCCTCTAGTGCACCGTCTATACCCCATCTCACATTCTAAACCAATCAAACCAATCATGTTAGATGACGATGAAGCGACCCTTTTTCTCTCTTCTTCATCCGCTGTATCTTCCCCTTTCTTTCACCACGCGTCCACTCAGCCACTACTCACGCCAGTCAAGGATTCCCATCGTGCTGTACTGGGTGCAAAGCAACTCAATTCGCAGCCTGCACATCGTGTGGGCGTAGGTACCAAGCGCAAATCGGCGCAATCCGGCGGTGGCGACTTCTCTACGCCTTTGCGTCCCGTCTCATCGGCCACGTGCACCCCTCTCAATATCTCTGCTCCGAAACCCGACCCTTCATCTGGTATCGCCTTCCACCGTCTTGCACCTCTGCCAGCACCTCGCTTTACCCCCCAGCCAAAGAGTAAAGCTGACACCGACGCATTTCTCAAGAGACAGGCAGAAACAATGAAGCGGCTGCGCATTCGAGATCTTGATAACTCAGATGAGGACTGGGGTATCATAGATCGGGATTCCGACGGAGAACCTGTACAAAGGCTACCTGCGCTTCGCAAATGCAAATCCCGGTCTATTAGCCCGAAAAAATCTCTCCTTATCAACGCTGCGCTAGTGCCACAGAAAGGTAGCTCAAAGGATGAGGTCACTGAAGCTATCTCTCCAGGAGGGCATATCATTAAGCGTCGGGCACGTTCGAGGCCCGTTTCCATTGAGCTCCTCGAGAGTGTGAACCACTCACCGTCACCCAAGGTTAGAAGCTACATCGATATCGGTATTTATATATATTCCATTGTGCTGACAAAACTCTACTCTAGGCTGAATATTCCAATACGAAGCCACTCCCTGCGCCGATAACATTTCCTTCTGTATCTCGTGATCGCAATCGGCCCACTTCCTTTGTTGGTTCGCCCTCTCCTGTACCACGAAGACGACTCACAGGGTCCAGCGGTCCTAATCCCTTCCTTTCTCACCCACCCTCCCGTCTTAATTTGCATTCTCAACCCCGCCCCCGCCCTTTCGCCCGAATTGCATCCAATAGTTCGGCTACTCACTTCTTCGGACCCTCAATCCCTCAATCCGTGCAGTGTTCACGCAAGCGAACTAATTCTTCCGTCGACGCTACCCTGGATCTGTGCACGCAGTCCCGTCTCAGTCCGTCGAATCGACATAGTTATGCTGGTCCAGGCTCGGCTGGTGTCTCCGTTGCCCCAATGTCATGGACGCTGCGGTCGGGTTTAGACACGCCCTCGCCAAACTCTTCGCCTCTGAATGACGGTCCAGGCACGGTCTACTCAGATGATGAGGACATGTTATTTGAAGGCCCAACTGAATCCTCGTTCGTGTTTAGCATCACAGAGGGAACCCCTTCTCCACGATCACAGAAAGGCAAGGAAGGATTGCTACCCTCCAAGTATAAGCCACGCGACTCTGGCATCGTCCTTAGCGACGATGAGTCGATTCCCGCGCGAAATTCGGCGTTAAGCAGGAGTTCGAGCTCTATTTACTCTGATAATGATAACGGCGATGATCTGGTTACACCTGGAGTCGTGCCTGGTGCACTTTCCGGTTGGCCAAGGATCTCGGGCGTTGACGACGCGCATCTTCATTCATTCAATCAATCCCATCCATATCAATATTTTAATCATGACGAAGACGACGTCGACGCATTCATCTTACGTACCTTAGAGGCAGGTGGGAAGCCTTCTACAACCGAGGGCAAGAAACCACCCGGAACGCCTGTGAAGAAGCTCAAGAGCCACTTTGGGCTCGATGGTGGGCGACCATGGCAGAGTGCTGTTGCATCGAAGATTGGGTTTTCATTTGATGGTGTGGAGGGGGGGAAGGGGAATACGAAGAAGCCACGGAAGAGTTTGCCTGCTGCATTTCCTCTCCCGCTTGTGAAAGGAAACACTATGACGACCAAGACTGGTGGATCGGATACTGAAGAAGACGAGGAAACTATAAGTCCCAGTTCGAGGAAGCAGTACAAGGGTCTTGGACTTGGCCGTCCTGCTGGGAGGTGGCTTATGCGCCGCAGCAGCAGTGGGGCGTTCTCGAGTGGGGAAAGCACAGGTGGCACGCCCACACGGCGAAACATTAATCTCAAAGGTGCGTCCGGCTCCGCGTTCATTTACGATCGGTCGTCTCATTGTATTTTATGGTTTAGACTGGCCAATACCTGCAGCTCGTACTTTAACCGTGGACACCACGGGCTCACGCTCGAGTTCGAATAGCTCCATGATCTCACTGAACTCCCCAACGATCGCGCGGCATCTGCCCTCAAAGACATCTGCCACTCATTCGCATTCTCCGCTTGGACCACGGTCACGGAAGATGTCTGTTATCGAACACGTGAGGAACGTCTCGGACGCTGGTCGCTTTGAGAAGGAGTTCGTTGAGGTCGAGCAGGTTGGGAGTGGGGAGTTTGGAAAGGTCATCAAAGTGCGCGCTAAGATTGGGCGCGGGCTTGAGGACACGGTGTGGGCTGTCAAACGATCTAAGCCATTTGAAGGTCCTCGGCATCGGTGGGTTGTTCTGTCATTCGCACATTTTGTTTATCTTGACATATGATGACAGCCTGCGACTACGAGAGGAAGTGGATATATTGGCACATCTATCTGCGCGGGGTGCTCATCCGAACGTACTGACGTACGTGGACAGTTGGGAGCAAGATGACGCGCTCTTTATACGCACAGAGCTCTGTGAGCTTGGTAATTTTGCGAGATTCTTGTGGGAGTACGGGCGGGCCTTTCCGCGCCTGGACGAGGCGCGGGTGTGGAAGATAATGGTGGATTTGAGCAACGTGAGTACCTGCGGGCCAGCGGAAAAACTTTTTTGGGTCCCTTCTTTTTCTTCCGTTATACATGTATAATCTTCACTTGGTTCGCCCATCTGGTCTGAGAAGAAGTTGTTGTTTATGGTCTATCATTCACTTTCCGTTTTGTCATGTCTTTTCTTGGATATTGACCTCGTGCCTGCAGGGTCTGCGTTTCATCCACGAAGCAGGGATCATCCATCTAGACCTCAAGCCGGCAAACATCTTCCTCACTCGCGAAGGCCGATTCAAGATCGGGGATTTTGGAATGGCCTCGGTGTGGCCCCGACCTGGGGGCGCATTCGAACGCGAGGGGGATAAGGTTTACCTCGCGCGGGAAGTTCTACAGGGAACATACGGCAAGGCTGCCGATATTTTCAGGTATGTTGAGCCGTGGATATGGACGTGAGCATAGAGTGGACCCTGATTCTTTAATGATCCTGCAGTCTTGGGATGACGATGCTAGAAACGGCCACGAATATCGTTGTGCCTGATCAGTGAGTTGACATGTGGTTTTTTCCTTTTGGAAAGTAGTGATGGTTTGTTTGTAGGGGAGATGGATGGCACAGACTACGGCAGGAGGATTTCAGCCAGATGGATCTGGACGGGAGCCCGGAGCTGTTTGCATTGATCAAGAGCATGATGCGGACTGATCCTGCTAGACGTGTTGATGTGCACGGTGTTTGCGCTCATACTGTTGTAAGCCGAGCTCGCGCGGCTATGGAACGCACATTACGAGGAAGCCAAACGGGATGGTGCCTCGCTGTTTGCTGCATCCCCACTTGCAGGTGTTTCTAATACGTTCTTGGAGGAGATCCTTGGGCGTGACTATGACGACATGGACCTGAGCCCATGAAAAACGCGACGGAATGGAAGAAAATCCTCAAAATGTGAAATTTTGGTTGTACGTTTCTTGGGACATTGTTTGCCAGTATAACATATTAGGTTGCGATCGACGCAACTCATCGAGCACCCCCGCCTTACACTCACCACACGATATCTATGACCTACCTCACGTCCTCCATCCATCCATATATTGATATACCTACCACGCACATGATCTGTCTGACCACATTCTAGGGCTCGAATGTGAATTGGTACTAAGGGATTTGTTATACATAGCGATAAAGCGTAACCCATACATAGTTCGTAATATTAAGATTTTATGCGCAATATGATAGTGCTAGTAGTTGACTCCGACGGGGATCAGATAGCTTGTTTGATTTAAGAAGTAGGACCCTAGCCAAAGGGTTCATCCGCGGAAAGAGAAGTTAGTTTATGATAGAAGAAGGGGTGGCGATATCCCGAGTATGCTATGGTGGCTCTAGGCCTGTCCGGAGAGTACAGTAGTTCTTGGATCTGCGTGTTGCATCATGTTGCCATTGATGAGAATCTGAAGATCACTAAGAGTTTCAAGGGAGGGGTCGAATAAATTGACGATTCCATTCTTCTCTTCTTCACCACTCCGACACGTTAACCGCAGTTCGTTCGTTTGTTCATCGTTCTTTCTTTCCTTCGTCCGTTCGTCATCGTCGTCCCTGAAGCAGTTACCCTGGACTGACAGTTTATTTTGACATAGTGACCCCAGACTTATCGACCTAGCAACGTTCCACAGCCACGAACTGCAACTTTTTTTTATTTTCTTCCAACCATAGTAAGGCAAGTTCGTTCAAATCTAACTACTGGTGCTTACTTACCTTTAAAATTTCATTAGATTATCTGTTCAAAAGCTTTATGGGACATTCAAGTTCACGGCTCAAATCGATAAAAGTTTGTTTGTGTCAACGAAGATCGTAAACTCTATAATATGGACCCTGGCTTTATTGCCAAGCCTCACTCTCGTTTCTCTCCCTCCCACACCAATCCTCTTTCCGCGTTATATCGCGTCGATCTCTTTCCTACTCCTTCTCACAGTTACTTCCTCCCAAACCAAATGGACCAAAGCTCAAGGTATACCACTGGAACTACCTGTATCCCTTCATTGTTCCCTCCAGGCGTAGACCCAAATACCGTCGACTTCAGAACTTTCTTTCCTTATATTCCAAACGAGGTCAAGCATAGAAAGCGTACCTCTCGTACACAGCTCAAGGTCCTAGAAGATATATTTCGTAAAGATACAAAACCAAATGCTGCCCTGCGTAAAAAGTTAGCAGCAGAACTTGATATGCTTCCACGTGCGGTCCAGGTGCGTTCTAAACGTCAATTCATCGCGTCCTCACCGCTAATCTCGCGTGCCACCGAAAGGTGTGGTTTCAAAACAGGTATGTTGCGCTCTCTTCTCATTCGCTTTTCTAATTCAACTCATTCATTCATTCTCTCTTAGGCGTGCAAAGGACAAGGCTCTTCGTAAAAGAGTTCAGGACTCGACTCAGCAGGATTCTCCTTCGGCTCACTCTCCTCAAAAGTCTCAGTCCTCCAGGGACACCTCCCCCAATGACTCTTCCAATTCTTCCACCCCCACGGAAAAACCCACGCACCCTGCAGAAGACGATCAACCACCCTCACCAGAGCCACACCCAGTGGAGCGATCACCAACAGCTGAAAGTCCTCTTACGAAGTTTTCCTTTTCTCTTCCTGCGCCTCCTACAGAAGCTTGGCACAGTAACCCAGCCACTCCTGCCGAAATTCCCCCTCATGTTCGCCATTTGCCAGCGGACTTGACTTGGCAGGACAATAATGACCTTCTGAACACACGTAGAGGGTCGCTGCCAATCACCATGTCCACGCCAAGTACAGACGCCAACCAGCCGTCTTCCCACTTCCCAGATAGACGCAAGTCTATGGACGTCAGTCTCCTTAGGCTCATGCATCATCCGTTCGCACGCGTTGCAAAGGAGAAGAATGACGCGATCTTTCTCAGGCCGCCCATATCTCCTGCAGGGTCGGGTCAGTCCATGGCCCGTCCACCATCCGGCCTCGGTGGGCCAAGCATACGTGCAACAAGTTACAGCTCTTCTGCTTCCTACAGCCCTTACACCCGCCCTTCTTTGGCTCATAGAGCGTCAGAGCCCCATGTCTTCTCGCCTACTCGCTCCTCCCTTGTGCCGGAGATTCGTCCACCATTTCCGTCCTCGCACGTGCCACGCCGGCTCTCGGACAACCGCTTTACAATGAGCTCTAGAGCGCTCCCGTCGCCTATTCCTGGACCCCTGCCAAAGCCTGATTTCCAGTTTGGCGCTCCGACTTCTGGGTCCCCTCCACATGTCTCACCGGATGCAGAATCTCCCGGGAACATGCACGCATGGGCGTTTCCTCGCAACGAGGCAGATCAGGACACGGAGGATTCGTACAGTTCTGCTGGATTATCTAGATTCGGCTCGATTGCTAGCATCTGTGGGAGCGACACCAGCGCAACCAGTGCAATTTATTCGGACGTCAGCAGTTGTGTTGGCGTCGATCATTTTGATTCTAATGGCAGGAGAGGGTCTTGGTACGCTGCGCTTTTATGATCGATACGTTCGTTCGCTGATGTTTTTTTACGTTCCAGTGCATCCAACCTCGAAACGCGTATGTCCGGTTTGAACATGCGGTCCAGCCAGGGATCGCTCAATGAGGCTCACTTAAACGCCGCGTCTTCATTTTCCTACCAACACAGGGAGCACCTGTTATCACAGGAACCAGGGTACTCTTCCCCGGCTTCCACTGTTTCACCCGGCGGAAGTCCACACCCTGGATACAACAAGGACCCTGGCCCTTCGGGTCTGCGAACGAGCGAGGTTTCGTTTGGTTACAATCCTGTAATTAATCATTTTACCTCGAACGTTTCTGACGAGATGCTGATGTGTGGCTACGCAGCTCCCACCTGAAACTAGCGCCAACACCTATCTAAGTCCTACGGAGCCCGCCACAGCAAGCCGCAGGCCCAGTATACCCACCATCCAAGAAGGAGTGCCGCACAATCATATTCAGAACAACATCGAACACGGCTCCTCATATCCCACGCCAGTAGACACGACGGCCCCGTCCAACGCATATCATTTCGGTCCAGAATCCAACCAATACTCCCACACAGGAAACTATCCACCATTTCCGCGGGATAGCACGTTTCCTCCCACGGAGAACTCATACGCCCAACCTGGGTTGCAGTACCCAGCAGAGAGCAGTTTTGCGTTGAGCTCTGCTCCGTCTGCTAATATTGGAATCGGTGGCGGTATGAGCTCGTATGTGCCGCCTCCGGCTGAATACGCATTTGCTGTACCTCCTTCAAATAGCGTGGGGCATGGTGGGGAGCGGTTTGGTGCGTATAGCTGAGGCGGCCGTCGACTTTCCTGGACCGCTGTCCATATCTTACCATTCTCATCGTCCGTCCGTCTGGAATTCGCATGTACCATAATTTACTACTGCCTTTGCTCGCTGCTATTATTCCGTGGTCGCTGCAAATTAATTCGGTCGTGGTCTCATGGGTTTTTTTCGAACCTGTCGTTTCGTTGTGCTTCATGTCCATCACTTTATTTACTTTTACTTTCTTCAATACTCATACTGATGCACTCAGCACTTGCACTGCCAGCATGTCCCTTTCGTCCCGTTGTCCATCACCCTGTCACTCGTTCGTTAGCTACTCCCCTCTGCTCGTCGTTATCTGGTCATGCTTGCTGTTCTCTGTTTTGTGTCGTCCATCATAGTCCATAGTCTCTTCTTGCCTTTATTTTTTTTAGTTTCTTATCTCCATCTTCATCTCTTTTTTTTGCTCATCCAACACCATCTTTATCCCATCATATTTTCGTCTCGTGCGATTTTGCTCGGGTTTCTGGCTCTACTTAAATTAATGTACTTAGTTTAATCCTTTGTGAATTCAGTCGCAGCCGTCTTGGTGCAATATGTCTTGGGGATCGACAGGGTCGCGTCGTGTACAGGGGTAGGCCAGGCGATGGGCGCCGTTGCTAGTTTCAGATTACGGAGAAGTTGAAACGAAGACAGGTAGAGACCTGGACGAGACTCTTGAGCCTGTACCCCAATCTTAGAGAAATACTGATATTCGGTTTAAGCAGTGGCCTATCGGACGAAACCCATAAACATATGGTCATAATCAATTACAGTAAGATGGCAAGATATCGAACGGCCCATAAACCGCAGAACTTGGTTAGAGCTTCGTCCCAGGCGGTCCAGGAAACGAAGGTGTCATCATCGATATCGGAGGGTAAAAGATAGTCTGATTGCCGGATGGACCTGAAGGCAGTTCTCCACCTCTCCCTGTCACCTGTGCATTCCTGTCCATCATCAAACGGTGAAGCTGCGCCCAAAAAATCATTAGAATGATGCCGCATGATGCAGATTGAAATGGAGATAAAATGAATCGATAAGATAACAAGATTGCAAGCGCAACGTACTTGCAGTCGTATGCCGTGAACGGCGTATTTGAGAGAGCCGAGTTCTTCATTCAGACGCATGCTCTCGTTCGTGAGCGCGATGTCGTTTCGGCGCGCTAAGGAATCGACGGATGTGGATACGGCGGCTATGGAGTCACGTAAGCTACTCAGCGAGCCCTCGAGGGAGGTACTGAGATTAAGAGGTGCAACAGGCGTTAATGGCAGTGTGCGTTGAGACGAGTGTGGATCTACGATCCCGCTGAACGATCGGCGCGATCGGGGATTATTATGGGATTCTTGGAATGCATGTTCGTGTGGGAGTGGGAAGTAGGGTGCGAGCGCGTCGATGTCGTTATGGGCCGTGAGTTCTCCGTGATCTGCGGATAAAGATGGTTGAGCTTGATTGGTAGTGGTTCTGGAGGAGGAAGAAGAAGAAGGACCGGGAGGTGCCGGGAAGAGGTGATCGAAGGCGTTGATGGATGAGGGAGTGATTGGTGGGGTTTGGCTTTGAATGTGTGACCGGTACCATGGACCGAGGACATTTGTGAAGGTTTGGATGTCTCTTCGCATCGTCTGGACGACGGATTCGAGTGCGTAGACTTTTTGTCTGAGAGCGGCATTTTCCGTGTTTAGTGATGATATTTGAGCACTGTTGATGGAGAAGAATCCTTTGATAGCTTCGTATGGGCAGGAGAGAACGTGTTCGTCAGAGAGCTGATGCCGGGGACCAGTCCAGGAACAGCCGTTGTTAGCCTGCGTGCATGGAATTTCATAGTCGAGACAGGTGGCAGCGTGCGCTTGTGATTGTGACCTCGGGAACTCCTCGAAGCAGAAACTGCATATTGCAGACTTGGAAGGACACTCCGAGTTGTGAGTCTATCCACGCTTGGGTGAGTAGATTAATAATCAATTGTCATAGACACGAACACTGAGATCGCTGTACTTGATGGTCGTACCACACCCGTCGCACTGCGTCGAGCGGTACACACAAGCGTCTTTATGCTTACCAACGTCCTTCCGAAGGATGAGCTTGTCGCATTGCTCTTCCGAACATGGAATCTCAACGTATAGGCAGGTGTCCTTGACATGAGCGGATAATAATTGTCTTTGGAATGTCTGCGTGCATCCGGATACTCGGTTAGGGCATTCGATGATGAGTTCATCGACGAGCTGAGGCTGTTATGTCAGTATTTTTCCTGTACTGTGCTAGTACGGATTTCACTCACGTGTTTCACGATTGGATTCGCTGGCGATAGATCGTCAAGTGAAAGCGAGGAGCGGTCGATGGGACATTGCGGGAAGTGTTGTACGGCTACTGCGATACAGTCGTGACAGAATGTGTGCAGGCATGTCCGGGCGGTCGTAGGATTTGTGAATGGGGCACTACACGAAGCTGTGTTACAAGAGTTTTAATAGAGGTAGTGAGCTTACTGGCAGATGCAGCAGATCTAAACAAAGATTGTGAGAGTGAATTGATATAACGTGGATCGACGCACCAGATTACTATTCGGCTGTTCTACGTAGTCCATCATGGAGATAAATCGGATCAATTAAGTAATGACTTGAGGCAGGAGAAAATGTTTGGCTTTGTTAGGAATGGGAGCTGTTGCCAAACAGACAACTACAAGTGGTCACAACAACCCTTGAGCACCCACACTTGTCCTCATCGCGCCCACAGTGCACTCACACACAGAGGACTGGCAGCAGTACAGAGCAGTACAGGTTCTAGGTTCTACTCCATATGGAAGTAGACCGTAGGAGGTGGGACCGGGAAAGATGACTGTTCCGGAAAGTCTATGTCAATTCAGTCATTTACATTAAGGTGCGTTCAACTCTTAAGTCTGTCCACAAAATTTGACCTCTGGATCCCAAGACTCCAACGTGCACCGTCATCTGGCGGTTCTGTCTTGCTATACGGTACCAAGCAGCAGCACATGTGGGCTAGTAGTGTTTGATGTCATGCACAGCAGCCTCGCGGCCTTGAAGCAGATGAGCGCCAGCAATGTTTGATGTCAGCATGCGCAGTAGCCTCGTGACTTTGAAGCAGATGGAAGCCAATCCATCCTTGAACCGCGCATTTCACCACCCAGCAGTCTTTTCATAGTCCCGAGATCGTGACAATAGAATATCTATCTCACAATTCTATTTTGCGTGTCACTCGATAACTTGGCCATCTCGCGACCTTTTTTTTTTATAGATCCATAAGTCTGGTTCAAACCGTCGTACGTTGTTCCTTGAGACTCCCCAACATGATATTTAACCCTACTCTCAAACACAGCTAGTATCTAGTTTCATTCCAGTACACAGTCGTGTCACGACCATCGTAGATGAATCAGGATTATTGTCAGCATTTCTATTCTATCCCTCTCTTACTCTCTAATCCCATTAGCAGTCCTATCATCGCTTGAAAGAACTTGGGCGCAGCTGTCTCAAGTCGCTGTCCATGGCGCAGAATATGACTCCCGTGAACGACAGCCCCACCCGAAATGTTTGGAAGGGACTCGGGTGGACCTTCTCGACTACATCTACAGGTTGCTAGACAACCGAGGGCAAAATCGACTCATCTGGCTACATGGTACTGCTGGAGTTGGAAAGTCTGCCGTTGCGTTCACTGTAGCTGAAAGGATGAGAAGTCTAAAAGTGACAGAGGAGACGAATGTCGAAAAGCGGCTCGCAGGAACATTCTTTTTCTCACAAAAACACACCGAACGCTGCACGACCGCATATTTTTTTGCAACACTTGTCTATCAGCTTGCTAGTAATTTTCCCAGCATCCGGGCGGATGTGAGCAAATCGATCCGCGACAATCCCGCTCTCTTAGATCCCAGCAAGTCTCTCCGCGTCCAGGTGGAGACGCTCTTTCTCCAACCACTCCGTGGGCTTCACCGCAGATTGCGCGGGTGTCAGCCTTTGACTTTTATTGTTGATGCCCTTGATGAGTGCACATCCGAATTTGAGCTTGCCGATCTCATCCTTTCCCTTGCACGGGTTCTTCATGAGCCTGATCTGCCCGCGATCCACATTCTTCTCACAAGTCGCTCGGAATTACATATATGTAGAACCATGGAAAATGAAGAAGTGCGGTCGTTGGTGTGCGAGATACCAGCGACAATCTCTGGAAAGGGCATTGGTAGCATCATCTCATTGGACAGCGCTAACGTCGACAATGACATCTATATCTTCTTGCGGCATTCCTTCGGACAGCTGGGAAGTCGCCATCTTGACTTTCCTCAACCATCGACTGAACAACTTGAGCGACTTGCAAGCCGAGCGGGCGGACGTTTCATTGTAGCGTCTACGATGATGAAGTTTATCGATAATGAAGACAATGATCCCTACGATCAGCTGATGCTGATGCTCGAGCTAACAAGCGAGCTGCTACCAGGAACAGAGGTGTTCAAGTTCTACGATTGTATCCTCTCTACGTGTGCCGACCCTAAGCGGGCATATCTGCACTTGTCTGTCGTTGCTGCTCTCACAGATCCTCTGCCTCTCTCGCAAATCTCGACACTGCTTGGCCCCAGTTTGGGCAAGGATGTCGAGACAACTCTGATGCAGTTGCGGTCTGTCATGGATATCCCTGGAGACAGCACTCTCCCCGTGAATATCTATCATTCCTCCATTCGCGACTATGTTTCAGATACCTTAAATTGCAGCCTCCGTCACGTACACGATATGCCATCACCTCACTGCCTACTCGCACATTCCTCTTTCCGTTTGATG
Source organism: Suillus variegatus (assembly GCA_016647645.1). NCBI lineage: Eukaryota > Fungi > Basidiomycota > Agaricomycetes > Boletales > Suillaceae > Suillus > Suillus variegatus. The sequence continues at coordinate 41,261 of JABBWF010000198.1, forward strand.
ATGAAAGGCATTCCAGAAAACACTGCACTTCTTGATGCCCTCTCGCAATTGGAGACGCGGAGCTCCGCTATGGAACGCGAGCTCCCCCACATATTAAAACGCTCATTGGCCTTCCTCATTCAACCGCCGGGGCCACTGTCAGTCCTTAGCGCTATTTTATGGCTTCGGGGAGATCGCAGTTCACATTCACAATCTTGGCTAGAGACTGTAGAGGGTCGCAACTGGCTGCAGACCGATGCAGGGCAATGGTGGCTGCTGTGGACTGAAGCTGGGAAAGACTGGCTGCTGAACACCCGAGCAGGGAAAGACTGGCTACTGCACGGGATTGGGAAAGAAATGCTGGTCGGAAGCGAGGAAGACTGGCTTCAGGATCAAGACGACCAGCAAACCTGGGTGCAGGCCCCGGGCAAGCAAGCCTGGGTGCAGATCTCAGGCGAGCGAAGCTGGATGAAGACCCCGAGTGGGCGAGACTGGCTTCAGACCTCGGGTGTAAAAGACTGGCTACAGACTCAAGACGGGCGACACTGGCTCCATACCCCGAGTGGGCAATTCTGGCTCCATACCAGGGACGGTAGAGATTGGCTGCAGACCCCATGTGGGCGAGACTGGCTGCAGACACCGACCTTGGTGGATTGGCGGCAGACCCAGGCAGGGCGAGAATGGCTGCAGACGCAAGGAGCGCAAGATTGGCTGCAGACCCAGGCAGGACGAGAATGGCTGCAGACCACAGGAGGGCGGAACTGGCTGCAGACATTGATAGGGAGAGAATGGCTGCGGACACAGGGAGGGAGAAATTGGCTGGAAGGGCAAGATGTCCAGGCGGCACTGGAGGAATTCTCAAACACACTGGAAGCAATGAACGGGTATATTATCTTGCCAGAAATGCGTTTACTGCCAGCTTTCCAAGTCATCCAGCAGTTCAAGAACTTGCCGGATTTTCTGATGTTTCCAATGTTCCTGGCGTTAAGACACCATCATTCCACCTCTGCATCACCAAGTCTTTTTCCAATAGACGAGGAGATCATGCATGCTATGTATACCTTTACGACATTCGCAGACGAAGCACTGGAACGAAGTCGATCAGCCTCCGAGGCTCTCAAGTATGCTTGTCGAAACTGGGTTGTCCATCTCTCGCGAGCTCCACATCCATGGGATAACAAGCTTGATCATATATTCCATGCTTTCTGGAATCGTCGCCTCCTTTCTTGGCTTGAACTGCAGTGGTGTTTGAAAGGTCTGCAGTCTTGCCTCGTTATTTTATCTGAAGGACAGAAACTTGCAAAGGTCTGTATTTCTAATCATTCTTGCCACTCATCCTGGAAACTAATATTACTTCATTCTATGTCCACTGTCTTATCCTCATCCTGGACCCCATTCACGTGCAGCCCAATAAAGTACAACCTGCTATTGTTCCTGACCCCAAAACGTCGACAATGCAATCATCAACACCCCCGCCCACCTCCGAAATGTTGAAGAAGGAACCGTCATCTCCCATACTTATTCCTCCCTCAGGGCTCGTCGGAACCCCACACGTATGTGTAACTCACCAACACACCTCGTGGCGTTCTCCCTCTGGTCCACCCTTTACACCACCCTTACCACATTCTCCCTCTCTGGAACTAGAAATTGCTGTGTCTCATGCTGGCACATCCAGAAAGCGCACGCTAGATGAACTTGGGCTTGATAGTGACATCCCATTCGAATATGTTGCCACCCTTACGCCCACAAAACGCCCGAAACGAGACAGTCAGAGCGTACAGCCAGAGTGAATACCCACTTCTATCGAGATTTTCTCCGCGAGCGTGCAACGTTAAAAAGCCCGTTTGCACTACCAAGTCGTTCCTGCGAGAGCGTCCTAGGAAGTTTATCTCATCTTCTTAGCGCGCCATTGTCATTTCATAGACTACTACTATATGTGCTCATACTTTGTAAATGCTATTGAAACTAAGATTTTTGTAAGTCACCCGTCATTACATAAGGTAAGACGACTTGTTCGACATCCTCAAGCACTGCTAATCACCGCGAAACCAAAGTAAGTACATGCATTGCGTCGAAACCCCCTCTGTGTCCTAATGTTATACTTTTTCAAGCTTCATGGTCAAATTCTACGGATATATTTTGTCTTCTAAGTGAGTCCGAGGAACGAGGACGAACATAGAATGTCGTCTATGTGGCAGATGTCCTTTTTGGGACATCTCTTCTTTGCTTCGTACTACTACTTGCAAATTCTCAGTACTCTACGACTCAGTCTCAGAGTCCTAACACTCGTTCTTTCGCATTTCTTACACAACAGACTAGAATCCTTCTAACTCTAATATGCCTCGTCTGCTGAGCGACCCGAATTTGAGTTTTTGTCCCAACTATGCGGACGATGCATTCATCAATACGAGACTTCAATTAACCAATGAGAACATCACCGAAGCGCAGGCCATTGTAATACTCCGGAACATATGGCAAGCAGAGAACAATGCTACCAAGCTCCAATGGCAAGCACAGGTAAACGAAGACAGAGACCGGCGAGAACAATTAGAGAGACTCGACAACGAGGAGCAAGAAAGGCAGGAACAAGAGAGCTGCGACGAGGAGGAAGCGGCGTGGAAGGAAGATAGGAAGAAGAACAAGCACAAATATACTGCTGTTCCGGACCTGGATGTCCCTCTGAAGCCCACAATCCTTCCCTCTTCTTACGCGCTACGCAAACTCGACAAGGGAGATTACGTCAAGCTTTGGTACTTTACCAATGACGGCCTTGATGAAGCGAAACTCAAGAGTTCCGTTGATGAAGATGCCATGATCATGGTTATGTTAGCGGGAGGAGATACGGCTTGGGTATCAGCCGCCTCAACTCGGAATGCAAGAGTGGTCATAGACGACCAGAATCTTAGGTTCGAAGATTTTTGTCAAGCTTGCCCCATATCATTGAGGCCATGCAAGAAGCTGCATGGCCCGCAGATTGTATCCAAATGATGGCCCTTTTCTGGTGCAACCTACAGGTTCATGACTTCCATTCCATGCGCGATCCCTTAGCGCAGAAGGCACTTCTGGTATACCAGGCAGAGCAGAGGAAGTGCTGGCACATTGCAGTCAAATCAGCTCGAGGAGCATATGATCTCTCTCAGATCAATGAGGTGCTCTTAGAGCGCACTAGATCAGACATCTACCTCGAAGAGCGCATGAAGCTGGACAATAAGTGAGACTACAAGGTCAGTTCCCTTCGGATAAGAACATATATGATCACACACTAACAATTCATGTTTCATATGACTCTTCCAACTGAATGTAACAACATTAAAACTCGTCGCTCACTATATGCCACATGCCACATGCCACATGCCACATGCTACATGCTTCACATCACACGCTACACGTCGTTCTTGCTTCACGCTACACTACAAAATACCTTCACACTACGCTACACCTCACGGACTCGAACAATGCATTCACCACCATCATCAGATGGACCATTGGATCAACCTTCTTGCAGCAGGAGCATCATCCAACTACCATCACAAAGGCAGAGACAACCACCATTCAACCAAAGAGCAACAACGATGTTCAAGGTCTCCAAACCAGGAACAAGAATATCATTGTCAATCACCCCCGCCAGATTCACACAAACGTTCAAGGCAGGATTTTTGAAGCAGCGCAAACAGAGGTCCCCTATCCGCTTGGCTGTCTGCCTGGGGAGACACCCACACAAGATCATTGAGTGCAAAGCTACCAAGACTTGGGACAATGTCTTGGACACCCTCTGCTCTCGAGTCGGCAAACTCCTCAACATGCGAGACGGTCACGCAATTTGCAGCGACTGGCAATGGGTTGCAGGATGCAGCAACACCTCTCACGATCGTCGACATTTCTGCTCCAGATGCGCCTCCTCCTTGCATGGAGCCCAGAATTGCCCTCGAGCACAGAAAGCATAGAGCGCTCACTCCCTATAATGCTGATGCTTGGGAAGCTCGCCTTACGCGAGCTGGCCTTATCGATAGATACTCTCATATTCCTGAAGGACTCCGTCGAGGTTTTCATCTTAATCTTCCTGTCATTAAAGTCACACAGTCCCCTCCGAACAAAGATTCCATTCTTGTATATACAAACGAATTCCAATCCATTATCAAATCTGAAATCCAAAAAGAGAGATACATCGGCCCATGCACAGCGGCCAAAATCGAGAGCTTCATCGGTCCTTTCCAATCTTCTCCCTTCTCGATCATTCTGAAACCAGGTCGACCAGGATGTTTCCGTATCATTCAAGATTACTCATTTCCTCACGCACCCTCTATCGAATTCCCTAATCCATCCATTAATTCATATATTGACACTGATCAGTTTCCCAGCACCTGGGGAACTTTCTATACAGTCGCGCTCGTCATCAGCCAGCTACCTCCTGGTGTAGAAACTACAACACAGCTAGGCGCAAACGAAGCTCCTGACTGTTCTATAATGTTGTAAGGTCACGCATTGCCTAGTCTGCTATACTTGAGACAACAAGTGTGTTCGACCCTAAAGGGGAAGCAAGTGCAGTGAGGATCTAGTAGTAGGCACTGAAGGTGCTACTGGTCGGCCAATGCGAAGCACGAGAAAGTGCAGGCATGTGCCAGGCGAGAAGGCATGGGAAAGCATGCGTGTGTATGCGTAAACAAGTAAGAGTAAGAGTGAGTTTGCTTAAGTGAAGATTAGATACTAGATAAGAGATGCAAGTGCAAGGTAAGACTGATCAATGTCAGAGAATAGATTTCTACTGCTACTTTCTAAAGGTAAAAGGTTGTGTGGTAAAAGGTCCAAGGGGAAGTGGGAAGTCAGGAAGGTCCATAATAGTATGTAATGCTGGCGCTTAAGTAGGGCGCCTAAGTGCTGTCATGCGGAGCCGAAGTGCTACCAAGTAGGTATGTAAAGATATATGTAAGTAAGTTCCCATGATAATAATCAAGGTGGTATGAATGCTAATAAAGGCAAATGGAAATACACGCACTAGAGAACTTGGTGGACAGTGGATGGGTGTGTCTGGATAGCTGTCGCTATAGGGCGCTCAAGCGTGGGAAAGCGCGTGCACATATACATCGTGAAGCGCGGGAAAGCTGCGCCTCATATAGGAATAGCTGCAGGTAGCATACAGAGTGATGCTGCAAGTCGTGCTGTGTACTCCCTAGTGAAAACTGCCATATCACACAATGAGAGGCATGAGTCTCTACACTGGATCACAGATCACGACAAGAGATGTCGCTGAAGCATATCGCACCATCCCATTGTATCATTCACAGTGGCCTGCAGCCGTGGTGTGTATTGCCGACAATCAGTTCTGTATTGACACCTGCACCTCGTTCAGAGTCTCACCTTCCGCAGGAGCTTACAGTTGTGTCGCAGATGCCAGACTTGATATCTTCCGATCTGAAGGTGTCGGTCCTGCATCACGATGGGTCGACGACCATTTATTCTTTCATATACAGAAAGAATTTCTTGAAAGGTACAATGAGCAAAGATGACTATGGCATGAGGACATTATCAAAAGGGGAAGTCACCAAGACGGAGGACGCATATGGTTTGGTGGGAGAGTCTTCGACAACGGAACCATTGAAGAGTTTGATGAAGACTGCAGGTTTCCGATCATTGACTTGTCAAAAGCCTCGCACCGGTCACCAGAGGACGAGGTGTTCACTTACAATTTCAACGATATTAACAGGTTATCTTGTGATACTCGAACACCTTGGGAGCTGGAAAAGGACACTCGCTTTGCTTATTCTAATCCTTACATCGGTTTCACTTGGGATCTTACAGGTAACCTTGTATATCTGGGAGAAGAGAAAAAGTCGAAGTATCTCCGTGCATTACGAGAGTGTCAGGCGCGCACATCACACGTTCTCAATGACGTGCAGAAGCTGCACAGCAAGCTCCTGCACGTTGTAGAGAATCATGCCTCTCATAGCGTGATATGGCAGTTTCCACTAGGGAGTATACAGCACCAACTTGCAGCACCACTCTGTGTACTGTCTGCAGCAATTCCTATATGAGGCGCAGCTTTCCCGCGCAATGCGCGCCATGCGCGCACCATTCCCGCGCTTCGCGATGTATACGCACGCGCGCGCGTTCCCGCGCTTGCGCGCCCTATGGCGCCAGCCATCCAGAAGCATCCATCCACTGTCCACCAAGCTCCCTAGTGCGTATATTTCCATTTCCTTTATTAGCATAGTTCCACCTTTATTTTTATCATGGATTCTCACTCATATATATCTTTACATACCTACTCGGTAGCGCTTCGGCTCCGCATGACCGCGCTTAGGCGCGCTATATAAGCGCCAGCAGTACATACTATTACTGACTTACTTTTCCTACCTTTCACTTTACTTTTCCCTTTGAAACTTACTGGACTTACCACCCACATACTACCTAGGAGAACATAGTAGAAATCTATTCTTTGACACCTCGCGCTCACATCTCTTGTTATTCATCTATCATCACTTAAGCAAACTCACACTTACTCTCACTTGTTTCCGCTCACGCGCGCGCGCGCTTCCCGCGCCTCGCGCGTACCTGCGCTTTCTCGCGCTTCGCATTGGCTGACCAGTAGCGCCTTCAGCGCCTACTACCAGATCTTCGCTGCACTTGCTTCCCCTTTAGGGTCGAACGCACTTGTCGTCTCAGGTATAGCAGACTAGGCAACGCGTGACCTTACAACATTTACAGATACCGTCTGGAGCATCATTTGTTCCTCACAGTATTGTTGTTTCTACAACGTGTCATTGGTATATCTGAGAGGACGGGATTATCTCACAAGTCTGGAAGTCATGCTGCGGATTTGTCATCAGTGCCCTTTCTTACCTCACAGGTCGATTAAAGCTCTCACAGAGGACGTCGAGTGGTGATCAACCCTTTTACAGAGTAACTTTGTTGGACAAGAAATCCCAAGACCACACAAACTGTACGACCCAGAAGGTTTCTCTGATACCAGCTCTGGCTTTGGGATCGGCATCATCATCGGAGAAAAGTGGAGAGCGTGGATATTGTACCCAGGTTGGGCAACTCTTGATGGACAGAAAGAGATTGGATGGGCCAAAGCAGTCAGTTTCAAGCTTCTCATTCGACACATTGTCGCCATGGATAGATCGGAACAGCACTTTCGCATCTACGGCGACAACCAAGGAGTCATTGAGGGCTGGAAGAACGGACACAGTCGCAACACCACCGTCAACCAAGTCTTTAGACACACCTTCGAATTCCTATCCAACTTATGAACTTCACACTCTTTCCATCCCACATACGTTACCAGCAAGTCAAACCCAGCTGACAGTCCATCCAGAGGAATATACGGCGACACGAGGTTACTCCTCCCATCCATCCCCATCCCCAATCCTCTCCGCCGTTTCATCTATGACCCATTCGACTGTGCACCAAAGAATCCATCACAATCCTGAATCATCGTTACCTTCAGTACATTTGCTGTCCAATATCTCAATCAGTGTATTGTCAGTGCCAGAAGGTACTCTAGATCACAATAGAGGGAGAGATCAACAAAGTCAGAGAGAGCGCTCCTGTTTCGCAACACCAATAGTAACTACAACTCCCTCGACGAAGCCTCCCCCATACAAGGCAGGATTGACTCCAATGGCATCGTCATTGAGACCACACTGCTTGGCTGGAGACCGACTCAAGTTATGGCGGCCAATAGAAAGCCGATCCTTCTGGAGTGCAGACAGGAGTATGCTCGCCATCACGGACAAAGACCTCGAGCGAGTTCTAACAGTAATGAACTCCTCGTGGTCTCAAGGCACCAGAGAATTGTATGGGGCAGGATTGTTAGTTTTTCATGTGTTCTGCAACGCTCGAAGCATCCCAGAGCACGAGCGATGCCCCGCTGACACTCGAACTCTACTTACCTTCATAGCGAGTTGCGCCGGAGCATATGCAGGCAAGACCTTAGCGAATTATGTCTTCGGCATTCGGGCTTGGCACGTTCTTCATGGACAAGCCTGGAGGATAGAACACAGGGAGCTAAAGTCAGCGCTAGATGGTGCAACTAATGAAGCCCCCACAGAATCCAAACACCCAAAAAGGGAGCCATTCACGGTCGCTTACATCGTACAGATTCGAATGCATCTGAATCTAGAAAAGCCCTTGGATGCTGCAGTTTTCACATGCTTAATGAGTTCCTTTTATTCACTTGCAAGGCTGGGAGAGTTAACAGTCAAATCAATCAAGACCTTCGACCCAGATCAACACGTCAAACGGGGAGATGCGCAATTAGATGGCGAAGATTGCCATGGCTTGAAAGCCTCTAAGATTCACGTACCACGCACAAAGACTTCTAGAAACAGCGGAGATATCTATTGGGCCGAGCAGTCAGATGCATTGGATCCCAAAGCGGCACTCACGAATCATTTCACGATCAACAATCCTTCATCTAACCAACATCTATTCGCATGGAGACACCCCAACGGCATACGTCCTCTAACATGAGGAGCATTCTTGAAGAGAATCGGAATGATCGCCAAGCAGGGAGGGTGCCCAGAACTAAAAGGCCATAGTATCAGGATCGGAGGAACACTGGAATACCTGTTATGCAGAGTTCCATTTGACGTCGTCAAATCTATGGGAAGGTGGTCGAGCGAAGCATTCACCATTTATCTACATGATCATGCCATAATAATGGCTCTATACCTCCAAGATACACCAATCATTGAACCTTTCACCCGCTACACGATGCCACAGCTATGCTGATTCAAGGTATGTCTCGCCTCGCTCCTTATAATAAGGAGTTCAAGCTGTGCCTGACATGTCGCTGGGCTCCTTATGTGTTTGGGAATCATGGCTCATCTTGACCTCTTAGGTTTGGAGCAGTGTTTCTGGCTGAAAACCCCTGCGGGCTTTGCCCAAATACTTACATGCAACTAGTACTACCATCGAGATGTAGATCAGTTTGAGTTAGTGCCACGATCAATTGGATATTTCTTCTTTGACCGAAAAAGATTGAAGAACGCATAGAGTGGCAGAGGAGTGGTTGTGCCAGCAAGGCATTGAGATGGGTCATCCGCGCCCCAAGACGTACAGCAACTTGACGGATATCATTGTCATGGCTTCGGGAGATGTTAGGTTAGAAACATGCATTTACCGTTACACCAAACTTCGTGAAGTGCAGAATCTCAAGGGGAAAACCTTTTGGTGCATCGCCTTCGCCTCTTCTGAACCTCAGGAGGGCTTACCAACCAGCACACCCCCTGAGTCAAAATCCAACGCTTTGAAGGAGGCGCTGCAGAAGACTGGCCTGCCTTGCTGGTTCTGAGGTGCTTGAAATGAACGTTAGTGACCTATGCAGATCATCGGTGGAAGCGCTGGTACTTATTTCACCTGTCAAAACCATATGGTTGTTTCATTGCATTGGCTGCCACACCCATTCATGGCCTCAAATCCCGAGTTGTCGGGCTGTGGTAGCCTACTTTCTTGCTGCTATTCATGTGTTGGCCTGAGGAAGGAAGATCCCAGGACGGCGAGGATCGTCCATTACCAGTAGTTCCCCCCTCCCCCTCGATTTTGTTGCACAGAGTAGTCCTTTGGTATGTCGGATACATGTCGTTATTGTGTCAATCAATCAAATTGATAATCATGAGTACTTCAGTGACAGATTCTTACTCAGTCATGCGAACATGCCCCTCAGAAATAAATGAGAAATGATAATGGAGCCTTTCTTTAATGTACGGCCAAGTATCCTGGTCTGCGAAAGCAGGTAGCACATCACTGCGTATGCCTCAATCGAGTTTAGCTCGCATCTTCCCTTGGACTTCCAGAAAGAGTATTATGACAATCAATGTCGAGTGTTGCTGGGGAATGACAACTCAAACCTTGATGTCAGTTGGTTTGGGACCGACAAAGTCACAGAAATGATCCAGAAGTAGTAGTTCAAGCATGACATTTTTGAGGTCAAAACACATCGAAACTTTGAGAGCACTACTACACATAGATCCATTGGTGTCAACGTTAACTTGGAAAAGAGAGATAAACCTCAAACAACATCCTATCGTGAAATGTAGCCATGGTGGCTCAACAGTCACTGAATACCGAATATTAAGTTTGGAGGGTTCAATCTGATTTAGCGACACGCGAAACTGCGGCAACAACTCAGAAATTTGACAACTTGGGTGGATAATCCAGTGACTCACCAAGCCTCGCCGCAGTCATATTGCGTGGAAGTTCATAGCTTCTTTGTTTTGACAGGAGAACACTTGGCTCATTCAGATTGAAGTGACTCAGTCGCTCTTTGCCGAAAGTCATCGACGCAGAATCCAAAATTTTGCTTGCAAAGGGTTCACAAGATTGTAGTACAATATAATGATGAGTCCGTGAATTGAATTGACCCAAGCTATCTACCACCCAGGCCACAACACAAGGACCTAGCACTGAAGTGGAACAATGTTCTGTGCATTGATATCCCGCGCTCTAGAGACCGCTTGCGCACAATATACAACACCTTAAGGGGCATGGGAATGTTGCAAGTACCTGCAGATGTATAATCATGATGTTATTTTCAGCTTCCACGATGTCATCGCTGATGCTACTTAGTTTTCACGTTTTGTTCAGGATCATGACCCACAAATAGAATCATCATGAGAAGAAATGAAGATGAACCTTTTGCGACATCTGCTGTCAGGAGTTTGTATTCATGCGGGAGCTGGACGAAGTGGTCCCAAGGCTTGCAGGTTGATTTTTAGAACTTCCATCAAGGCTACTCGGTCATATAGTTTGAGTCTTCGAGAGGTGTCAGGTTCTCTATCATTGGCATTGTCTGCTGTGTCTCTTAAAGATATTGTCCATGCGGCAGGAGAACAAAATTCACTTGCTCGTGCGAACTGTGCCAATCTGATTCGTTGGTCCCATCGATGCATGTCGTCTTCGGGTGACAGTGTCATATTGAAAGAATTATCTTGCAATTCTTGCACTCTGCGCATCCTAGTATGAAACAATGGGAAAGGTGTGTCCAGTGTATTGTCTGTGGCTGAAGTATACACTGATGCTGTTATTAGCATGAGGGACTGGCTCGAACACCCTTACGAGGTGCTGGCTCCTCCTTTGTTCATTTGAGGTTCCTTTGCGGACCTTGACCTTACCCTCATTCCACATGGTTTAGTTGGTTTGAGAGTGGCAAAGAACTGGATTTGTGAATCTTTCTATAGATTGAACCCATCCAAGAGCCCTCAATTTCTGATGACCTTGATGAGAATCACCAGTTTGAGTTTCGCTTTCGACCGGCATGATGCTCCCACCTACATTGTTCAGGCAAAGTGTGTGACCAAAAATACATTTACCGAGCTCCTCTGACAGCCAGATAATCGCTACCTGGTGCTGGACATGTTCAATTCTTACCGAGGAGCTACTCCCAACAGTATATCATCGGGAATTCTGTTTCTACTGTGAGTTTACACCTTGTGTTTATATGCACATGCTCAAAATTCCTCAGACATGTCCTGGACAACGGTTTACGTGTCAATCTATCTGTTCTATGCAACTGCATTGAGGATATCCTTGCCTCTTTCGTTATAAATCACAGAATGGATCCCATCCTGGACAAACTTCCACTGCACGGTGCTGTTCTTCCATTAGACTGGTTGATCTTGCCCCCAAAAGTTTTCTGTGAAAAAAGACATCGAACCGGGTCAATAAGCTTGCTCTTGGGTGCGATAGGGAATCTAATACGGAGATTGCGCATGGGTAGTACTATGGGTAGTGTCATATCCCATATATTCACGCTTCTCTTCCAGGACTTCAGGACCCTTAGATCCAGGCCCGGTCCGATGCTTCCGATCCGATATCCGATAAGCTTCCTATTTCATTTCCTATTCATTTAATGTTAAACACAGCCTATTCGGTATTTCCTATTTCCAGTGTTTCGGTTATACTTATTACCGGTATGATTACTGATCCGTTAACCTATGCTTCATTTCCGACTCGCGTTTGATAACCTTTGCATATGCTTTGTACATAGCCTTCGGACCTCTGCTTACTTATCAGTTTCAGTTAACCTCTTAGTATATAAGCCCGTGTATATGTCCTGTAGTACCTCAGTTCGAATATCATCTTAGTTTGTCCTCTTTCCGTCCCTTGCTTGAATGGTCGTGAGGCTCACATCTACATTTACAGACTTCAAAATGCTGATCAATTTCAGACTTAGGTCGTCTGTGGACCCGATGCTTCTACAGTCGCTCAAGTTGCTTCTTGCAGAGGTTCAGTATTTTATTTGTTCAATTTCATTGTTTTCATCGCCATTTTGATTTTAATTTTTTTAGGTTATACCAAACGCCATATAAAAACCACAAGCAATATGACTCCAACCTCTATCCACCCATCCAGTCTCTCGCTTTACCATTCACCAACTGTCTCATTCACAATGTCTCTGCCCTTGTCGCCTGTACCATCTCCTGATTCTATTAATGCTTGTTTGCCATTGAGCCTTTTTTCTACACCTGTGCCATCTCGTGCAAACATGCCTGTTCCAAATGCGCCTGATCATGAATTGTTCACATCATTGCCCCCACTGTACAGGTCACTTATCGGCTCTTTGAAGTCTCCCATGGCTGTGGATGCTGGATTATTGTTGAGCATCCCCATGAACAATAACCCTCGCCCACTTCATTCAGTTTTCAACGATAGCGCTGACTACTGGGTCGGTGCTGACAACAACGTGCTCCGCTTGACATTTCCAGCGAAATTGCACCTCGAGGGGCGCTATAACAAATCTGGTGAATACTTCAACCTTCCGGACACAGGTGTGAGTTCTGTGATCAGCTACTGATATGATCTTTCTGACAAGTCACTTGTCGTACAGCTCAACCTTGGAGACATTAAGAATGTGAAGATCCAGTTCGAGGTGCTCCCTCTTGATGATAAAGAGAAGGACTGTCCAGTGTCGGCAATTGGGTGCTCCCAGTTTGCAATGAAACTTCTTTTCGCTCTCCATTCTGAGGTGGAGGAAGCCCGAAATGCATGTGAGCCATTTACGTCTACTACCTGCATTTATGTATATTTACGGATACAGCATGCAAGGATGCTAGCGCAGTTCCTTCCAACATGCCTTTTTGGCGCATGTTGACATGCACAAAATGTGTTTTGCACATGAACATGGCAAATATTGAGCTTGTAATACCCTTCATAATAAGCCTATGGTTATGCCTAGAATTTTCTTTGTAGCACTCATAATTTATTTGAGTATTTTCGGGCTCAAAATGAGTGCAATGCTACTTAACATTCAAAAATAATACTTATACTTCTGAAAGATTGGTTTCAAACTTACAATTCTTCACTTAGTCAGCAATTTCTCACACCTCCTATAATTTTCTCACACATTTTCACATGTTCTGAAACACACTCTGTGACATACCCTGACATACATATTACATAATCGGTATGTTTTGTGTCACATCTTGAACATGTTTGCTTACACAAGCCTTTCATTTTTACAATACCAAGAAGAAAGACTGAAGTACTTCACATCTTATTACATAATCAGTCTCATGTGATCTGGTGGCACATTTCGACAACCATGTAGAACTTCATTATGACAAGTATGCAAGACCTACACTATGGTATTTAACAAGTTAACATCAGATTGCAACAAAGTTTGAACACAGCTTTGGAGTACAGCATTCAGGCAGTGCAGAGGCAGTGTACGCAGCTTAATACATAGCCACAGAGCACAGCCACTAATGATGACTTGAAAGATTCTAGAATATTCTATTAGATACCACTGGAGTTTGGTGGAATAGTCTGGAAAATTCTATGACATTCTTTGAAACTTTAATAGTAGATTAGTAATCAGTAGCATAGCCACTAGTAGAGTAGTATATAAGGGGCTCATTTTCCCCTCTAATAAAGAGAGCTCCCAAGTTATCAGAGAGCCCATTTTCTTGTATTACCTAAGCTTGAGTGTGAATGAGTGAGTGAAAATAAGAAGAGTGATCATAAGGCTCTTTTTAGATTCTCACCTCTAAGATTACTGAGTGACACTGAGTGAAATATTAGCTTATTTCATTCCACTTTTTGACACTGTTTCCCACGACATACAGAAGCATATTTGAGGCCACCATTGAGCCATACATTTTACACTAGCTGGTACACGGTTATCAGTCGTCTAGTGCAGATATATTCCGGTTCTCTTTCAGACACAGGAAATCAATTCTGTGGGGAGAATATACGTATTTTCATTAGCAAGGGAAGACAAATAAGACTAACAGTCAGTCACTGATATTAAGAACTTGGCCAACTTAAGACTACATCAAGAGGGTGTACTCTGTTGTTTCGAAGTCACGTATTAGTTCGGGCTGATCCGTGTTAGAGGCTTAGTTTGATCTCCAATTGGTTTGTGAAGATTAGGAGTATTGATATAGCTCTGAGAATCATCGTATAGACATACATCTGTATTCGTTGAAGTCATAGCACTGCATCGCGCCAGTTATTGACTTTCTTTAGGATCATAGCACTGCATCAAGCCAGTTACTGATTCTGTTCCCCTTTTAGTCACTGAGTACTTCCTTTGAAAACTCAACACACTTTTTCCCATGAACAACCACATTATCGACTGTTGGTATTTGTCTGAACCATTGACCGTGGTAGGATACTGAAAATTGGTGAATTTTACTGTTTTCACATCCTAGTAAGACAGCGCCAGTTATTGACTTTCTTTAGGATCATAGCACTGCATCAAGCCAGTTATTGATTCTGTTCCCCCTTTAGTTACTGAGTACTTCCTTTGAAAACTCAACACACTTTTTCCCATGAACAACCACGTTATCGACTGTTGGTATTTGTCTGAACCGTTGACCATGGTAGGATACTGAAAATTGGTGAATTTTACTGTTTTCACATCCTAGTAAGACAACGTATAAGGAAGACGACAAGTACAGCCTAGTTGTCACGGCTGGAGCTGTCTTTCGCAATGTCCCTGATATGAAAACTGCAACAGCTCCCCGCTTGTCTCGAGCAGAGGCTGCTGGTGCATTTTAACGAAATTGTCGTAGTATTTCACCATGCTGACGTACTTTCTTGACAATTTCAAACCAGATTGTCCAGGATTGATGAGTCTGAGTGAGTCTTTTCCTTAGCTGATTTGACCATATTCTAATCCGCTGAAGGGTTCAACAATTCAGATGGTGAGTCTGAACAATGTTGGGTCTTGCAGAACCTAGCTGCTATTCGACCCTAAAGGGTTTCTGGACCAGGCTCAAGGCTCAGAGAAGAGGAAATATGATAGAAACTTGCTGATCTCTCAGACTCATAGTAATACTGGTGAAAAGGTAACTTGATTATGTAAGCTAAGGTGCAAACATAACTATAGGTAAAACAGTCTCTACAAGCCCAGCCAGAAATGAATCCCTACACCGCTCTCGGAGCCACAGGTAAAGTCAGGGCATCTGCCAAAAAATACACTCAAGTCCTTGGTGAAAATGAAGGGAAGAAGTCCAGAAGTATGTTTTAAGCCTCATGTCTCAAGGGACCATGACATCATCTAATTGCACATGTGCTAGATCGCTGGTGGCGCATTTGTGACCTTGAGGATTCCAAGGGCCATTACTCTGCTTTATTGAACACTTACGATCTGCGTGGCACAAGGGTTCAGTCTCCTGACGTCTGTGATGAGCACGGTGTCTGAATTCATGTCAGTGAATATAAGACAAAGCTTACGGAGGGCGCAATTGTGGAGTTGGAGGTCATTCTGAAGCTGTAAGTCCTGATTTGTTTTTCGGTTTCTGTCATTATAATATTTCGCAGCTGGACCATTAAACCCCGTAGCAACAATGCTTCCAACCCTCGCGATGCAAACGGCTCCCGCATTTATCAGATGATGCTACAGCATATGCAGCTGCTGCCATGTGAGAAGTACATGCAGGCTGCCTTCGTCAACTCAATCAAAGATGGTAGGGAGAAAAGGAAGGCTACTGATGAGGCATCAGAGGCAATGGGTCAGTCGCCGGCCAAAAAAGGGTCTTTCTCTGCTGGAGTTGGAGACGAGCTTGAGTACATGGAAGAATAGACTCCATGACTGGGTGTTCTGCGCTCGACACTTGTATAATCAGTCCACGAATTGTACCTTTTCTTGATATTCTTGCTCGAAATTTGTACTCTAATATTCGTGAGAATATATGTCTTCTACGTGATACTGTCCATTCGGAGTCGGGGATTGGCGCACAGGCGCCGTTACGATTAGGTAATATGCATGCGCAAATGATGCGTGCATGCGACAATTGCAATCGGTTGTCGAGTGAAAACAACGCGATACAAGTAAGTAATGTAACGTTTTTGTGATGCGATACGATGTTTTTACGATGCGATGTTGATGTGACACGCAGACGATCGTGCCGTTGAGATTACACAATATTTTAGCATAAATTATATGTCTAAACGATATTTCACGCTATCTCAAACGTTCTGGCCATGTCCAGTTTTGCCTGGGCCTGAGGCCTGAGCGCTGAGGTGGCATTGTGGCAAACGACGGAAATATGCCAAAAATTATGTGACAATCCGATAATGTAAATGTGTGACATCATATTTGTCACCGCCATGTTTGCAAGTTCTT
This sequence comes from Suillus variegatus, assembly GCA_016647645.1. NCBI lineage: Eukaryota > Fungi > Basidiomycota > Agaricomycetes > Boletales > Suillaceae > Suillus > Suillus variegatus. Next base: position 57,813 of record JABBWF010000198.1, read on the forward strand.
ACAAGTATTGGATCTACAGTTGGACTCCAACCTCAAGGTCTCTGCTCTTGAGCGGCAGTAGTTTGACGAGACTGTATCTTGGCATCTGCTTTTTGGATCAGATAAGATTTATCTATTTTGTAGTGTATAGCATCTATAACCTGAAAAAGAGTACTACGTCTTAATCAATAGCCATGAACGAGTGAATTCAAGGCAGCGCCTGATGGAATCTGGAATTCATCGGTCCCACTGCTGATCATCTTGCCGCCCTTCCTCGATAGCCGCCCTTGCGCACGGACGACATCTTGCATCCGTTGCTCTGCGTCGCCGACATCATGCTTCGTAGGTTTAGTAGGACGCGAGCCACGACCTTTGGATGCACTAGATATTTTATTTTTGCCGTCAGTAATCGTCTTCGGCGCTTCACGCAGCGCGAATGCTTTTGCCAGGTGACCGATGTGAAGATGCCGAACGTGGAAGATATGCTTCTCGTTCGAGGGATGGGTCGCATATGCTCTCATATGCGAAGTAAATGCTCTCCGAGCAAGTTCAGCGTTCTACAAAAATGCGTCAACGCACGCTCAACTTCACTCCAAATCGGAATTACCTCTTTGCGCCGCAAAATCCACCGCTCGAAAGAAAGTTGCACTTCTGTCGCGCGCGCCTCGTACTCGGAGCCTTTTCCGCCAAAGCCCTTCGCCAAAACGTTTTCGATGCTTGTTCCTTCGAGAGTGATGTTGACTTTGTCGCTGTCGGAGTTTTCTCCCGTAAAATCGCCCTTCATCTTCCCTCCCACCCATTTAACCCATTCAGACTCGCTGGGTGCGACGATGCTCCAAGCTTCACCGCCCTTTCCTGCACGTGCTGTCCGTCCCACTCTGTGCACGTACTCGGTCGCACCGCCTTCAGTTGGTAGGTCGTATTGTATGACTGCGCGGACGAGGGGTAGATCGAGACCACGGGATGCCACAGACGTGCAGAGGAGAATGGACGACGTGGGCGCAGGTTTTTTGGACTTTGAGGAAGGAATGGCTGAGAATCCGCGTAGAGAGGCGAGACGGATTGGTGTGGGGAGGGAACCGTGAAGTCGGAAGATTGAGGCACCTGGAAGGAGCGGAGACTGTGCAGCAATTTTATTTTCTTCCTCCACTTTCTCCTCCTCAACAGATTCATCTGCCTTGCTATCTGCCCCGTCTTCGTCGGACTCTGCATGTCCAGCCTTCTCACCATCCATCGATGAATCGCCTAGCAAGCGCCAGTGAAAGTCGACGGAGTCTGTGCAGCTGAGGAATACAATGATTTTCGAACCTTTTTGACCTTGTGTCTGAGCAAGCAATGAACGGAGAAGTGCGACCAGTGCGACAAGACGCATCTTGAGGGGAACGATGACGTATTTTTGAGAGAGTTGTGATGGGGGAGTGAATTTCTCGGTGCTGGTGGTAGCTGGCTCGTTGTCGTTTTTTGATGCAGGCGAATCCTCTGCCTTCTCTTTGTCGAGGCCCTTGATTATCAACGGTCGTCTTAGAGTAGTGCCTGCCAATTTCTGCACGTCTTCACGGATGGTAGCCGAACAGAGTATTGTCCGTCTCTCCCGGTCCCAGTCCCAACCCCCAACCTCAAATGTCTTACCGTCCTGAACAGCTTGGAACGCAAGCTTCCTCCTCCCATCCAGACCCTGCACGATCCCTTTGATGGTATCTTCAAACCCGAGCTCCATCAAGCGGTCCGCTTCATCGAGAACTAACCATCGGCACTTTCCAACGTTGAACGAAGACGTATTTTGCAGGTGGTCTAGTAGACGACCTGGAGTCGAGACAAGGATGGGCACACCTTTCCGTAGACGCGCCTTCTCGTGCGCACGGGTTGCGCCTCCACTTAGCAAACCAGAGACTAACCACCGGGTATAACGTGTAGAACTCTCCGTATTCTCCTGTTCGCCGTCTGGGCGTAGCCTAAGTGTCAATAACGCCTCCAAGACGTCGGAAATCTGTTTTGCAAGTTCACGAGTGGGTGCGATGATGATTGCGAGCGTCCCTATCGAGCGGTCGATGTAAGAGTGTGTACTTAGGGGGAGAAGATCCTGGATTATGGGTAGGAGGAATGCCATGGTCTTTCCGGAGCCAGTTTGCGATTGTATAAAAACATCACGTGTACCCGTGTCCTCAGAAGAAGGTTTCGTGAATATAGGAAGGGCAGCACGTTGAATGGATGTCGGTTTCGTGATACTCATCTTGGATTGTAGGTGAGCGACGAGAAGAGGATGAAGACCCAGGTCCGCGAATGTGGCTGAGCCGGTCAGTGGTGCATTGCTCGGTTTAGAGGGTACTTTTTGGACAGCGGAAGGTGTGGGGGCCTCAACTTGAGGGTTATACGAGAATAGAGACGAGATTATCTGAGCCGGAGGCCTAGCTGGAAGTGCCGGACGGTCCGTTGCAGAAGCTTTGGTAGCAGGCGGGGGAATGTCAGGTCGCATCCGCTTCGCGGGACGAGGATGGTCATCATCATCGCTGCCAGGATGATGGTCAGGCTGGTCGGTCCTGCGTTTCTGGACTCGTTTAGCCTTCAACCTAGGCTATGATGATTAGCTGCATACATGAAATCAAACTTCAGCTCACCTGTCCGTCCAGCGACCAGATTTTTTTGATGCTAGCTTTGTTGGTCCTACAGATGCATCCTCTGCGATGTTGAGGACAAGGTCATCGTCCATTTCCCCCTGCGGCGCTGATATCAAATATTGTATAAATCTCAGTCTTGATTGTTAGAACGGCGGGTTAAACAAAAATGGAATGTTGTTCCCACATCTGATAACCTTTCTCAAGTCAAATTAGTTTGGACACGTCTTCCTTCACACCTTTACTACTTCGTTGCACAATGTTCGGTCGTGTTTCTCTTGCGCTCGTTTTAATTTCTATAGCCGCATTTTTCTGTGCGCAATCTGCGGATGCTGCGAAGGGCCCCAAAATCACCCATAAGGTCTACTTCGATATCAGGCATGGTGACAAGGACATAGGTCGAGGTTTGTGTTATGTTGAGACCGCCGTGTGACATACATCTGACGGGGCTCGAATGTTTAACAGTTGTCATTGGTCTTTACGGTGGAGCACGTCGCCTTACCTATTCTGGCAGATATGTGGTTGACTCATCTCCTCGCAGACCGTTCCAAAGACAGTCGAGAACTTCCGCGCACTTGCGACTGGTGTCGGCAAGGATGGTCAGGAGCTTGGCTATGGTTACAAGGGCTCCAAGTTCCACCGCGTTATCAAGAACTTATGTGAGTTTCTTGTCCGTTGTTTTGCGGACATTCACCTGATATCCTCTTGTCAGGATCCAAGGCGGTGACTTCAGTATGTGTACCATCATTATCTCATGTGTTCTGAAGCCAACTTGATGTAATCTCACTAGCTCGTGGCGATGGCACCGGTGGAAAGGTAATTTGGGACCCGTCTTAGCATGAACGTCGCTTATGGAGGTCCTACAGTCTATTTACGGCGACCGTTTCAAGGATGAGAACTTGTAAGGTTTCGTGATCATACTCATGTCTTCGACCCTGACGTCTGCTTCAGCAAGCTCAAGCACGCCGGACCCGGCACTCTTTCCATGGCTAATGCAGGCAAGGACACTAATGGTAGGCATGTTTTCTCCTATCGTTCATGTCATCTAACATGGTGCTCTAGGATCTCAATTCGTAAGCTTGTGATTGCTCTCAACGAGCTTTACTGAGTAGTTTTCCAGTTCATTTGCACTGTAGTCACCAGTTGGCTGGACGGTAAACATGTGAGTTTGGCGTCAGTTTTTCCACCGCATTATTTGAGCTCTGTCAAACCAGGTGGTCTTCGGAAAAGTCCTGGAGGGAATGGACATTGTATACGCTATTGGTTTGTTTTGTTTATTACCTTTACACTCACCAAAGTTCTCACTTCTACTCAAGAGGACGTTCCTAAGGGCGGCAATGATCGTCCATTGGAGGACGTCACCATCTACGACTCTGGAGAGGTTTGTTATTATACTTGTGTGATGTGCGGCGTATTCATCCCACGTTTCTAGCTGCCAGTTGAGCCAGTGGTGGATGAGACAGGCAATGAGGTACCCCTACGCGCTGAGCTATGATTCAGCTGTCTCTGTGTCGCTTGAGCTCTTGATGCGAATAAAATGTTGTTGCTTGCCAACAGGACATCGCCACTGTACCCGTGAATTCTGTAACTTCGTCAGCCGATGCTGAATTGCCCGCCTCTACGCCCACCTCACCAACATCTAACGAGAAGACAAGCCCTGTGGAGTCTACTCCCTCTTCAGTTGTAGATGCCACTCCTGAGGTTGTGGAGGATGTTTCTGGGTCGTCGGAGCGTCTGAAATATGCTGCCATCTTATTTGTGGTGGTCGTGGTTGGAGTGGGGATGTTTGTTTGGTGTGGTGACAGACTCGGTCGTTTGAAAGGCCTTTTGCAACGTGCAGATCGCGCACATTACAAACGTGTCGGGGACGAGGATTTGGAGAAGTAAGTGCGGTTGATATTGACGTTTCGAGTTGGCGGAACATACCAGGTCATGAAGCTTGTGCAATGTACCATAGATATATCTTGCTTGGCTAACATTACTAGTGCTGTCGTTCCTTCAAGTCCGTTGTAGAAAATGGGCTCTTTTTCCCCAGACAGCATAACTTAATGTTCGAACGTCCTTTCATTCAAGTTTCCTCTTCCTATACCTGCCGGTGCGCCTAGGCTACTTCATCAGCATAACAAATACTATGTGCATTGGTTATTTTACATGGGTATGCTGTAGATTCTATATGCGTTTCCGTGTGTTCGCTGACAAGTGTCTTCGTGAAATTCAGCTCCTAATATAAAAATAGGCCTATTGTCCTAGTCAATCAAGCAAACATTCCACGAAACAATCAAAAGTGAAGCCAAAACAATCGCTCGTCCCTCGCCTCGTTATCACATTCGATTCTATAACCCGCACTATCGGTGGTTCAATGACACTGCTACGTTTGGCACAAAAAGCTGTGACAGCCGGCCATGGAGTAATAACCCGCCCGATACTTCCGGGACGAATGCGAGTCACGTGTTGACTATAGCCTAGGAAGAGAAAGGCAGTGGCGCCATCCGTCCCCGTTATTCTCAAGCTGTGAAAGCCAAGACAGGTGATTCTGCGATCAAAGGATAGCTGCCTAGCTTCAACCTGGGGAGAATTTCCTAGGTAGCCAGCACATGTATCGCGATCGCCGAGTGAAGGTTCCGATGTCTGTCCGTTGACTTGCCATGGCGTCAAGTAGGAACACAAGCTGTGCATGTGTGGCCCACCCCTCGAAAATACTTACAGGCCTTGCGAGTAGCATGGAAGAGCACACATACGCCGACGTCGCGAGCGTGATGAGTTAGTGCTTCCTGTCAAAAATATAGCGGTGTACTAGTGTGATATTGCTGATTCGCTTTGGCAGTCACTGGCACTGTTATTAAATTTGAAAGTTCTAAAAGCTTCCGAGCTAAATAGATTGAACATATGTTCAATCGCGGTGTGTTCGGACGTCGGCGAGGTGAGTCTGAGAGAGATGTTGAATACCAGACGCGCCCATCTCGACTGCTTATATGCAGACTTTGGCAATGAACGTTTGAAATACTCGAGCTCCGAATGACGCAGCACAAATTTGGAAATTGAGATCGCTCGTCTTTTCAAGTTGCACCGTGACAATATCGAGTGTTCAAGTTACATAATTCAGAGGCGCATTTATTGTCCATACTCCAGGAATAACAACCACATCAACCAAGCCAGCAACGAACTACGGATTGTGCCATTAGCCACGACACCAATGAGAAAGCAGAAACACGACTCGCTATCCAGATGTGCTCATGGACAGGCTGCCAGCACGTCAGTGAGCAGCCTAATCGGCGCACAACGTGAAACCTTCAGGCTATTAACATTGCAAGGTGCATGGGGTGAGAAATGGGGTTGAATTCTCGATGCAAAGCAAACTACTCATACTCACCGACTTTAAATTACAGCGACCAAAGCAGCAATCCTTGTCCACCGTGCAGACATTAAATTGGGGACCGCATGCAGTGACAGTCATGCATGCTGCCAAAGCACTGGTGACGACGACGACGAAGGACCAATACATGATTTATGCGAAGTGATAAAAGCTTTGCAAAAGGGACTCTGAATTATTCTAAGGTGGACAGTACTTGCTTTTATATCCTGAAAATAAGGTTGTGGGTAGAACTTGGTAATTGGTTTGGCAGATTGGTTATGCCAGAACTTCGCGGTAAAAGATCTGGAAAAACCTTGTGGAGTCCCAAAATGAGCGGATAAACAATCCAGGATTTAAACGTACTTATACTTACTGAACGTATAAGAAAATTTCACAGCCAAAGCGACGGAATTAATGGCAAGCTAAAAGTACTCGCATATGAAGTATGCGTTGATTTGATCATGGATAAAAGTCGTGCATGTGTAGCCCACCTCTCGAAGATACTTACAGGCCTTGCAAGTAACATGGAAGAGTACACGCACGCCGACGTCGCCAGCGTGATGAGTTAGTGCTTTCTACCAGTAAAATATTCCGGATTCGCCGATTAACGCTGCTGCTTGGCAGACAACTGGCAGAAGGTGGCAGTCACTGGCACTTCGAAAGCATGTTCAATTAAAGTTGAAAGTTCTTGCAAAAGCTTCCGAACTAAATGCAAATAGACTGGACATATGTTCAACCGCCGATCTCAAGAGTTCTGACATCAGTGAAAACGGTGAACAACACCAGGTGAGTCCGAGAGACGATGTTAAATGCGAGCGTTCAAGTTAATTCAAAAGCGCTTTATTGCCCATGAAGCAGGGCATACTAGTACTCCAGGAACAACAACCACATCCACCAAGTCAGCGACGAGCTACATATTGTGCCGTCAGCCACAACACCAATCAGCAAGCGGAAACATGACTCACTCTCCAGATGCGCTCATGAACAGACTGCCCGTCGGTGAGCGGCCTACCAATTGCAAAACTTGCCAATACCTCGAGGCTATTAACATTGCAAGGTGCATGGGGTGAGCAATGGGATTGAATCATGGATGCAAAGCAAACTACTCATACTCACCGACTTTAAATCACAGCGAAAGCTACCGCAGCAATCACTGTCAGTAGCGCAGGTCCCAAATTAGGTACTGCATGCAGTGACAGTCATACATGCTGCCAAAGCACTGGTAATGACGACGAACTTGAAGGACAAATGCATGATTTATGCGAAGTGATAAAAGCTTTGCAAGAGGGACTCTGAATTACTGAGGTGGACAGTGCTTGCTTTTATATCCTGAAAATAGGGTTATGAGCAAAACTTGTAAGTTGGTTTGGCAGATCAGTTATGGCAGAACTTCACGGCAAAAGATTTAGAAAAACCTAATGGAGTCCCAGAATGAATGGATAAACAATCCAGAATTCAAACATATTGACTTAAGAGACACAAACCAAGCGACGGAATTGGCAACGCTCTTTCGTGACCACTACGCCGGAATTCGGCCCAGAAAGGTCACCTTTCCAGATAGCAACTCGGAAGGTTGCTACAAAATCGAATGAGTAGCGACAGAATGAAGCTGAAGGAACATCACTCATTGTCTACTATACATTCTCATTCTAAAGATCACGGCAGAAATGGGTTACAAGAATTTGATATCCACCGCTATGGCATATGGGAGATCCCCGTTATCACGGTATAAGCCAGATTGGTTGCGAGCCCAAGGACCCTTAGACTTGCCCCATTTCGTGCGGTCTGGATTGTTGTAAAACACTTTTGCGAACGCTGAACAGCTCAACCAATTAGTTTTATTGTATCAACAAAAAGCCACCTGTTCTGAGGCTTTCTAATACGAGCTCCGTGATTTGGACGTTGTTATCTTTTCGGCCTAGCTTTCGCGCTGTGTTAGCTTTGCTGTCGTGAGCGGCTTCTTAGCGCTCTGTCTCCAAATATATTAGCGTGCTAACCTGTGAATAACGTCTGTATTCGAGTCTGACCACTCCTCATCATGTCTACAGTACTCGTCTTATGCGAGAGCTTTTATCCATAGCGGCCTTATGATGCTTGTCCAGGTGTTGCAGATGTTTGTGCTGGGAACGCGTTTGATCTTCAGTGTTCGAGATTATGCCGATTGGTTACGAGCCCAAGGCCCTTAGACTTGCCCCATTTCGTGCGGTCTGGATTGTTGTAAAACACTTTTGCGAACGCTGAACGGATCAACCGATTGGGACTGTTTTGCTGTATTAACAAAAAGTCACCTGTTTTGAGGCTTTCTAATACGAGCTCCATGATTCGGACGTTGTCATCTTGTTTCACCTAGTTTCCGCATGCATTAACTTTGCTATCGTGGGCAGCTTGCCTCTTGGCGCCCTGTCTCCGAATATACGGGTGCGCTAACCTGTGAATAACATCTGCATCCGACCACTCCTTATCATGTCTACAGTACTCATCTTCTGCGGGAGCTTTTGACTATAACGGCCATTCTGACATTTTGCCCAGGTGTTGCAGATGTTTGTACTGGAACCGCGTCTGATCCTTAGTGTTCGAGAATATAATGCTAAGATTATCGTAATCAAGTCTGACAAGAGAACATGTGTGACACCCATTGCTTTCCAGGGTGGTGAAGTTGACTGACGGAGACACGTCGACTGGTGGATAGCCTATGCATAGCACGTAAAACGATCCAAACCAGTCACAGTACTGTGTGGGGAGCACGCAGATCATTAATTTTGTTGAGTTGGTGTTCCGAAGTGATCTGGAAAATAGGATTTGGCCAGGACATGATAAATGACTCCGATGTTGCATTGGCTCAGGCTGCTAACGAATGTTGTATTACGTAAACTATCAGAACTGTGTCTCCGAGGACACCGCCCTAAGGCTATAGCTACTATAAGATCAATTTCCCAGATTGTCGGCATATGAGTTAGTACTGCATATCTCTTTTGCCTGTATTTGGGTAGATTGTGATAAATCCAAACGTAGATATGTCGTAGTACACCAATCTCCACGGACCTCATACTCTCTCAGACATCTCCAAGCCTGAGAGTCCGATGTACAGTTAGTACTACCGAGTTGAGTGGGTAACATGGCCCCCATCAGCGTATGATACATGCCCTCGCTACTGCCACCATCGCTCCTTTGGTATCTATCAGGATTCAGGGGAAATAAGGCCACCCTTTTCCGAGCCATATGGCCAATTTCAGACTACCCTGAGTCTCTCTTTCCTAGACGAGTTGCTCAGGCTATGTTTCTTTGTCAAACCCTTGAGATGGTATAATCGTCTACATATACATATCCTGAAGGTGTGTTGTTATCGAGTGACAGATGACGGTTATGGTGTTGATCCTACATGTCACCTTCATGGACATACTGTCATGTCAATCTAGCGCCAGTGCAGTTGATTGGGCCTTTAGGAAGGCATGGTTCATTATCGCATGAACAAGCAGACAAATCAGCAAACACATGCCTTGGCCGCCTCTCCATGTGACGTCCCGTCGTCTATAATGCCTAACAATTATCTTGGGTCTTTGGGTGGCCCCAGTCACCATGGCAAAGGAAGACGAAAGATACGCTGAGCAGAAGAAATAGTATACGGTCACAGAATTGACCGCAGTGCGTGATTGTACCAAACATGTGTTCTTACTTCTTCTGAGCAGGTTGGCTGCGGTGGTGCACCGAATGAAGGGGTTAATAATGTACGAAGCTAGAACGGAGTGAGTCTCAGCGTGATGTTAGGACAACGCTGAGGTGAGACGATGCGAAGAAGTGGACTGACGTCATGCGTCATACAGCCATACGAGCAAGGAGCGGGCTGTCGTCCAGCCAACAAATAGGTGTTCACAAGGGGAGAGGGCGTTGATGGAAGCTGTGGCAGCGTGGTAACACTGAGGTAAGAAAAACGTCAAGTTAAGGGGGTAGAGATGATGAAAAAGCAATGTTATTAATATTGTGAGATTCAAGTTTTACAGAGCTAAAGAAGAAATCGCGGATAAGCGCCTGAGTAGGGTTATAAGGAGAAAATCTGCGCTACCCACTACACACAGGATCCACAATGCAACAATATTCCGACGACGAATACCTCTCCAATGAAGACCCTGACGGGGGTGAAGACTTTGATGACTCGGAGGGTGAAGACCTCGACAGGGATGATGACCCTCAATGGGGTGAACGCTCTGATGAGGGCGAAGACCCTGATGACTCGGAGGGCGAAGATCTTAACAGGGATGACGACCCGCAATGGGATGGACGCCCTGATGAGGGTGAAGACTCTGATGACTCGGAGGGCGAAGACCTCAACAGGGATGACGACTCTCAATCGGGTGAAGACCCTGATGAAGGTGAAGACCTCGACAGGGATGAACGCCCTGATGAGAGTGAAGACCCTGATGACTCGGAGGGCGAAGACCTCGACAGGGATGATGACCCCCAATTGGGTGAAGACCCTGATGAGAGTGAAGACCTTGATGGCTCGGAGGGTGAAGACCTCAACAGGGATGACGACCCTCAATGGGGTGAACGCGCTGACTCTGAGAGTGAAGACCTCGACAAGGATGACGACCCTCAATGGGGTGAACGCGCTGACTCTGAGAGTGAAGATCCTGCTGGAGGGGAAGATTATTACGATGGCAGATATGCTCACCAAGTCGCTGATCAAGACCGTTACGAAGATGCTGATGAAGAAGTCCGCGGAGACAAGGTTGTTGATGAAGGCTCTGGAAGTGACGAAGACTCAGGGAGTGACGAACGCTCTAGAAGTGATGAGGGCTCTGGCGGTGGCTCTAACTTTGGCTCCAGGTCTAATGGACAACCATCACATAATGTAAGCTTTTGCTGTCAATGTGTGTACTCATTGCAACTTGAGCTAAGTATTTCGCACAGATATTCGCGACCGTCTCAAATGCGCATACTACTGAGTTGCTGCCGACGCAAGAGAATGATAGCGAAGATAGCAACAATGATAACCCATATTCTAGACGCCACCAGTGGCAAGCACCAAACCGTCCACAACCTAGTAACAAAGATGTCAACAGCGACTACAACCCCCACCCCAGACGCCAACCACCAAATCACCCACATCACAATGAAGATGTCAACGACAACAGCTCCTACCCCAGACACCAAGCACCAACCCGCCCACAGCATACTAACAAAGATGTCGGCAATGACCACCCCCACTGGCACCCCATACGCGCACTAAACCGCCTATTGCACAAGAAAGATGGCAGGAATGATGATCCCCATCCCGTGCATCAACCACCAAACCTCCCAGCACACAAGAAAGACGGCAAGAAAAACGATCCCCATCCAAGGCGCCAACCATCAAACCACCCAGGACCCAGCAATTCTCCCAGACATCAACCATCAAACCACCCAGGACGCAAGGATCTTCCTCGACTACCAGATCGCCCAGGACACAATGACTTTTCCGGACGTCAACCACCGAACCGCCCAGGACGCAAGGACCTTCCTCAACCAGATCGCCCAGGACACAACGACTTTTCCGGACGTCAACCACCAAATCGCCTAGGACCCAGCGACCATCCCAGTCATCAACCACCAAACCACCCAGGACCCAGCGATCCTTCTCCCAGACGTCAACCACCAAACCATCCAGGACCCAGCGATCCTTCTCCCAGACGTCAACCACCAAACCACCCAGGACCCAATGATCCTCCTCCCAGACGTCAACTACCAAACCGCCCGCCGCCCAAGAAAGATGGCAACAATAATGATCCTCGTCCATCCAAACTGCCAAAGCCTCCACTCCCCAAGAAAGTCAGTAACCATGATTCCCATCCCGGGCCCCAACCACTGGACCACCCACCACCCAACTCCGAACATGGGACAAAACTCAAGACCCACGCCAAAGCCAATGAAATCAATGGTCACTCATTATACAATGATATCAAGGTGAGCTTTTCAGGCCCTCAACGTGTCTCCCTATCATGCAATGTGAACTCCCTTGATACAGATCAAAGTCTTGCCGACTGTCTGGAATGCATCTGTTGCTGGTGACCTGCATACTGCTGAAAAGCTGCTAACCCAAGAGATCGACAAAGATGGCAACAAATATGATTCTCGTGCCATTCGTTCAATGGTCAGAGCACGGAGTTCTGAATGGGATAATGCGCTCCAAGACGCAGTCAAGGTCAAACCCTTTGCATACCGTTAGTAGTCTGTTCATAACGGATATGTTGCAGTCAATTGCCATCCAGCCCTCGTTATGGGGATATATTTCCAAGAGCATCGCCCTCTGCGGCAACGGACAGCTATGGGATGCGATGGAAGCTTTCGACCTCGCTATCACATTTTCTGATCGTGATCCAGTTACCATCGATCTTTTACTGTTGATCAAGGTACGCTCATTGTTGTGTTCATAGTCTGTCTGTCATACTAAGACTTTGTCTAGGCTGTTGTAATTTTCAATGCCGGTCGCCATAATGAAGCAATACGGCGAGTTCAACGTCTTGCCATCACTGATCAACACTCGGATGCATTTCGGTGCAGCATGGTAGATGTGGGTTTTATGTCAGACCCGATGAATGTTCTTATTCTGAAATACACTCCTCAGGCATATCTGCACGTACAGCTTGCTATGATTACTTTCCAGAACGGGCAGTACAGCAAAGCCGCTGATAAACTCACAGCCAGTATTGCCACCATAACAGGTTTGTTCTCGCCTGCCACACTTTTGGAACCTAGGTGGAAAATATTCACGCTGGTATGTCCTTACAAAGCCGTCGAAGACAGCTTTACTCATGGACGATATGTGTCGAACAGCTCTTTGGCTGGGACTTTGATTCTTTATGGCGAACTATCAATCAACGACGATGTGACGCACTCCTCCATGCTGATCGAGTGACCGAAGCAGTCAAATCTTTTCAATATATGATGAGCATGATTGATGACGATACGAAGAGCGGCTGCCTCGAATGGTCTTCCAGTAAGTGTGTTATTATATCGGACAACCTGAACATCGGGATTCATTTTAATATCGATAAGCCTTCAAGCGAGACTGTATCGCACGATGTGTCGCAAAGGCAGATGAGGCCATTGCCGCGAGCGACTACGAGATGGCTGTTGAACTTTATTCGGCTGTGATCAAGCTGGATCCCTCGCACGACTCCTTTTTTGAACGCCGCAGTACGGCCTATTTGGCGCAAAAACATTATGCACAGGCCCTTGCTGACGCCGACACGGTGCAGACTATATCCATCATGTGTTCTGTTGATTGTACTGATTACTCTAACACAGGTCATCAAACTCAGTCCTTCCTCTCGTCACGGGTCCGAACTGCGGCATGCAGCACTTCGTGGTGCACAACAATCATACAAGAAAGCAAACGAAACATTTGAAAGCATGCTCTCCAAGTTGAACCTCAAAAATGCTCCTGACTCCCAGATGCGAGGCAAGTCTTGAGTAACTCTTGCACTACCATTCATTCAACTAACTCTTTCTCCAGCGCTGCGTCAGCAGTATACTGAAGCAGAGCAAGCTATCAAAGGGGCTATTGATACTCATCTGGAAAAGGCGCCGCTTCGTCTACTTAACGTGTCCACTGGGCGTTTATGCAATGAAGATGCACAGAGAAATGACTTCATGCAAAGCAAAGAGTACAGCGAGCTCCTGTATTCATCGATGACGCATATGCCCCTCCAAACGAAGCCCATCAAGGAGGCGGTCGCGAAGTACTTCAGTTGGGTTATGTTATCGCATAGGTGGGATAAAAGGGAGCCCATGCTGCACGACATCCAAGGCAAGGTTGTGTACGAGTTGAAGGGAGTTGCCGGCATAGAGAAGCTGCAAATGTTCTGCAAGAAGGCTCGTGGCATGGGGTATCGTTGGGCATGGAGCGATACATGTTGTATCGACCAGAAGAACACTGCTGAGGTTCAACGATCAGTCAACTCCATGTTTGTCTGGTATCGCCACTCAGCTCTTACGATGGTCTATTTGTCGGATGTCTCGCCTGCCGTAAAGTCGGGCGCACTGGCAAACAGTGTTTGGACCAAACGAGGATGGACTATCCAGGAGTTCCTGGCTCCTAACGTCATTCTCTTCTACCACAAAGATTGGGACTTATATCTCAATGACCGCTCTACCAACCACAAGGAGTCACCCACTATCATGAACGAGTTGGAGCGTTCAACAGGCATAAAGGCACGCGCATTCGTCACCTTTAATCCGGGGATGAAAGGTGCTCGAGAGAAATTTCGATGGGCGTCAAACCGTGTCACTACGCTGCCGGAAGACATTGCATACTCATTGTTTGGCCTTTTCGCTCTCCAACTACCTGTACTCTACGGCGAGAGGAAGGAACAGGCGATCGGTCGCCTCTTGCAGGAAATTGTCGCTCGGTCGGGTGACATTACTGTCCTGGACTGGGTTGGAAAACCATCAGAGTTCAATAGCTGTCTCCCAGCTGAAATCACCTCGTATGACACTCCACCACACACACGACCGTCTCTATCTGCAAGGGAGGTGCAGAACTCTGTCTCCAGGCTGCAAAAGACTGTCGCTGTGGAGTCAGCTTTGAAACTGTATACCCTTTTTGACAGCCTCAGTGCGCCGCGTTTCGCGAACTCCAGACTACATCTGCCTTGCATTACATTTGCTATCACAGAAGTCAAAAAGAAACGCGATGAAGACCAGGGAACACAATTCACATACAGAGTCAAAGCAGACGGGCTGCAAGACCTATCAATAATCACAGGATACGAGCTGGTTCAATTCTCGCCCACACGGCCCACTCCGCAGGCATTCTTGCTGGTCTGTCCGTGGAATCGTCATGATTTTGGGCTGCCCGACTTTGCAAACGGTGCACAGAGCGTGAAAGAACAGGAGCAGGATGACTTGGACTCCCGTTCGCGAGCCTTGAAGTTGATCGTTCGCCTTGGACAGCCTTTTAATGCACTTTTACTTGCGCAGCAGCGTGGTTCGGAGTACAAGAGAATCGCGTCGGATCATAGTATCACCGCAAGAGTCAAGAGCACGACTGCTGTTCATGACATGATGGGCGTCAAGATGATAGAAATATTGTAGCTGCATTGTTGTGGAAGAATGGATTGATTTCACTTACGCTTTGTGTGGACAATTATCTCTATATAGGCTGGATCGGCAATTGTATTATATCGTATGCTGAAATTCAATAGCTCGCAGTGACCCCTGCCGGCTTTCGTGTACAACTGCCTAGAGTATCAACGTTTCAACTCTAGGATGAACTTTAGATTAATGCCTGTTAGTGGTAGTCATCTTGAATACTGTTCTACTCCGTTCTGGTATATTCTCCTGAAACACAATACTGCGCGCGCGTCGTGCTAGCTAGTGAGCACGTGCATTGCTTTTTTTTTTGGTCCCTTCAGCCGAAGTACTTACGTGCATGCTGCAGTTATAAATTAATGCTGCCGCGTTCACTGTGCACGATCTTTTTAACCTCTTCAGCCTACTAGACCCAGATCTTGTAATACCATTCCACGAAATGTCAGTTGATGTGCGTTATGCAGCATTCGGGGGGATCACAGCGATCCTCCTTTTCGGAACACTCTACTCAGTCACATACGACACTTACCTCGACACCTCCGATCCCTCCCTCACACATCTCCCTCACCATCTACATGCAACGCACTACTTCGCCAACAAAGCCAACATCCTAAACTCATATTTCATCAAACGCGCATGGGGTTGGACTTCCGCGGCCTTCCTCACGCTTTGGCTCACCAGCCCACCTCACAAGCGGACAGCACACAGAGTAGTCAAGTGGGGCGTAGAAACAGCCATATGGCTCGTGTTCACAAGCTGGTTCTTCGGACCCGCCCTACTCGAAAGGCTCACAGCAGCTTCGGGGGGCGAGTGCACGGCCACCCTCCAGTCGGGTGCCGTGTTCACCGTCCCGTATGAATTCTGTCTCACGCGGACAGCCATATCACAAGAGACGCACCCGTTCTTGTTTGTTGGACCGTCGTTATGGGTGCCGGATGATAGGTTCCCGGTGGTCCCTCGCCTGAGGAAGGGACACGATGTGTCAGGTCACGTCTTCCTCCTCACTATGTCCGTCCTATTTTTGGTGGACCAGATCAGGCCGTCTTTGTACGCGAGGAAGTGGTCGCTTCCGCATGCTTGTGCAGTCGTGTTTAATATCGTGCTCGTCGCAATCTGGTTCTTCGCTATCTCCACCACCAGTGTGTACTTCCATACGCCATTTGAAAAGTTTACTGGATATCGTACGTCCTGTTTCGTTTTAGGATTGACAACCGGCTTACTTTATTTACAGTGTTAGGAGCTGCGGGTTACATAGTGACTTTGTTGTATTAGTATACCAGCGCGATTCTTGTTATAGATGTAACATTTCGACATCGCTTATCAGTCCGCTTGTAGTATACAATGTCGACGTGGTCCAAAATTCACCATAATCATGTCAAAACGTCCGCGCCGAGTACTGTGATACATTGTGCACTACGTCAATCATTATACGGGTCGAAATCCATGCAAGTAGATAGTCTAACATCAATCGCAAACGCCACTGTCTCAAAAGAACAGCCAGCCAATCAAAGCCCACGTAACAACAGCAGGCAGTGCAACACTCATGCTGTCGCCTCCCAACCTCCACAACATGCCCCTCCGCTTACCTCTGTACATACTGTCGCTGCTGTCAGACGCATAAAACTTTTTCATCTCCCCCCACGTCGGCAGCGCAATCGTTATCCGTCGTCGCCTCCCTCTGAATACGAAGCTCCAGCTCCATGATGGCCATTTCCTCTCTGATCGACGTGCGCTCGGTGAGGGAATGAACGATGGCGCTTCGTGAACGTCCTCACCCGAAGGCCAGACATGGTCGCTGTGATGCTGTGAAGGATAATGTGCGGGGTTTATTTCGTCCTCGTGCCCGGCGTGGAAAAGCGGGATAGGACTCAGGAGTGGAGAATCAAGCGGTGATCCAGAGGCTGATGGTGACAAGGCACGGAATGTAAATATCTCTTTTGCATTAGGGACACGCACTGTAACTGAGGGTGGAAGTGCCACTGCCGGACTCGTCGGACCACTGGACTTCCGCGGGGACCAGTTAGCCCAGATTGCAGATTCTGGGCCTTGCGATGGGGAACTTGGTCTACTCCTACTTGCAGAGACAGGCGAGAGAGTAGAGAAACGGCGACGATGACGGCCGGTTGAGATGTTGAGGTATAGGAGCACGATGGCGGTGAGTACGAGAGCGGGTAGGTATATCGAATTGAATATGCGGAAGGTATCGGGCAAAAGGCAATGCGTATCTGCGAACGTAGAACCATGGTGCGATACCGCAGAGTCTGGTGGGATGAGAGAGAGGAGCTGAAAACCCGGGCGTCGGATGTGCTTGGATGGGGAAAATGATTTCACAGTCACTTCCCGGGCGGTGGTCTTTGCTAGTACATTGGCATCTGATGCGGAAAGTTGGTGGGTCATGTTGCAATAATCTCGATTGTCACCGCTGTATAGGGGCGTGGGATTTAAACACGGGAAGAAGCGGCTGATGTGTCTTTATGCACGTACCTGAAGACCACTGCTGGACGAAGCGTGTGCAGAACAAATCTAGTGGTTTCTTTACCGAGCATGTTCTGATACCCATGACCTGCACTAGCGCGTATAGAGCCTTTTTCACGCAGTGGCCCGCACGATGTACTTGCTGGTCGTGATAATGGGATATGGCTGAATAAGATGATGGGGCTAGATGATGCTAATAATCCCGACATCAGCAACCAAGATACATTCATAAATGCAAGACAACACCCACCCTTGATGGCAACGGATGCGATGAACTCAATTGGACCGCCCATAGCTGGTGTCCAAGTCTCGTACTGCTTGCCCTTTCCATGTCGGCGATAATCCTCATCAACCAATCCAGGGGCGTCGATGAAGATCAGCCTATGGCCAGCCAAATCGATCTCCTGATTCACAGGACCAAAGTACTCGGTAAAGTATTTTCGCGCATTCTTTGAGAACGCAGAAGATTCCCCGAGACTGAAAAACAAAGGTCGGGTCACCAAATTCCCGAATGACTATGTCACGAGTCAAGCACGCACCCAACATCTCTATTCCCTGGAACAAAATAGCTCGGCACGGATTTGTCGGTGGCGAATATCCCCTTAAATTCATCTACGTAGTTTTTGTATCTATCAAGAACGTTTAGCGCATATAAGCAGGTGTTTGCAATAATGACACGTACTCATCTTCATTCGTGACGTAGCGTCCAGAGGCAAGCACGTCGCCTAGCCATACGACTACGTGAGGGTGCAGACGAGTGACGACGCTCCAGCCTTTTCGTAAGTATCTAGTAGAGGATGCATCATAGTGAAGCCACGAAATCCCTGAACGCCTCGGGTTTGGGAGTTGGGGGTCTGCGATCAGGAGGACTCGAGTTGGCTTTTCTGTTGACCCAGCCTTGACAGCGTGTCATTACAAGGACAGAACTATTTAGTTGGACGAACTCACCTCCTTCAACTCCTTGTCTGGCCACTTGCAATCTGATAAACTGTAAAAAAATACACCGAATTCGCACCAAATAACAAGAACGACCCAGAAGAAGCGAAGGAGGTTGATGATGGTGTTGCGCGAAAGAAGACGCGACCTGGTACGCTTTTCATGGATAAAGCTCATTCCGCATCACTTGCAATTGAGGAATCGGCAAGTGGAAGGCAAAACCCAGACGAGAGCTGTTTTAGGGTTCGCCTGATTTAGTTAAACGTATAAATAGTACCCAACATCTGCTCTCCGAGGTATTATATGATAGGCTGATCCAAACTACTTATATACAACTACATAAAAACACCAAGATCTTACTCCCAGTCGCTCTCCTCTTCATCATCCTCATCCTTGTGTACATGCTCCTGTGCATCTCCTGCAGCACTGGCATTACCAGAAACGACATCATAACTGTCCTCACTACTTTCCCTAGGACTCATGGTCATAGGAGTATTGAATTGCGAAGAATTTGGGAGCGATTGGACGTCGCTTGTGTCTGCCGCTTTCGGTGCTAGCGTACGTTGCGATAGGGTCGATGATTCGAGAACTCCGATGGATTTAGATTCAGGAGCAACGGATTCGTCGTCGTCATCTTCCCAGCTGAAATCTTCTTCGGTCTGGTGTGCTCCTGTGAAGGTATCAATCAATAAAATGTCGTGTTGCAAAAGACAAAAAGTCATGTACCGTGAATAAGAGCCTTGCGTCTCATTTCTTCTTGTTCGATCTGATATACGCGGAAGAAGTATCGTGTCCAGAATTCGTCGTCAGAAAGAACGGCAGGTACTGAGGCAACCATGAGCGTCGACAATGAGGATCATAGTAATCAACATACCCAGTGCATTGAACGTCTCTTCCAGCGTTTGACCATCATCTGGATCAGATAGCGCCCTTGCGATGCGTTCTGACCAAAATTTAGTACCAGGGTGTTCATCCTTGCTCTGCGCCTCAGACACCCAATCATGGAACGTCTCCCTCCCCGCATCAGCATCGGGATCAAGCTTGATGATCTCAGGATTACTCTTCAGCTGCTTCAACAGCGCTTGTGCGCGCGTCGCAACAGCCTGACGAGCATCTTCACTTTGCCGCCTCGACGAAACGCCCAAATCCGTCTCCTTGCCCTTGCCCTTGACATCCCCTCCTTCCATCGGTAGCATCCATACGTCAGATCCATCCCAAACCAGACTCTGATTTGAGTATCCTTCACCCTCCTCTGGTGGAATTACCTTTACCGCGTCTCGCAGGGCTTCACTGGCTTCCTTCATAGCTTCCCGCAGCAGATGTTCGCTCTTGTGGACATATTCCTCCGCCTGCGCACGCGTCACCCCCTGGACGCGCTGAAATTCGGTAGTTAGCGTCGTCCGCAACTGTGACAGATCGATGCTTTGTGGGTGTTTGAGACTTTCAGGAAGCTGAGCTTGGACATTCGAGACAATATTAGGCGGAAGCGAAGATTGGAGGCGAGCAAAGAATGATTGTGAAATCGAAATTGAGCCTTCTGCGCTGTGCGATTCTGCAGTAGGCGTCTCAGGAGCTGTGCCACACTCGCTCTCGCTCTCTTTGTCAGAGGTGTCCTCAGCTTCACTAGCGTGAGCATCATCGGCAGGGGTTTCGGTTGATATAGCGAGTTTGCCAAGTTCCTTCTGCGCTTGTGTGACTACCTCGCCGAAATCCTTGCGCGCGGTTGCGAACGCAGTTTCGCTCTATTAGATCTCTGGCGTGAGTTTCAATTATCGCGATCATAGAGCGTATGTGAACGTGCCTGCTTCCTGAACCCTCCCCAGAACTTTCCGAGCTGGCCGATGACTTGAGAAACCTCTTCGTTGAGGCTCTGTTCTGGGAGCGCATTCACGGGCGGCGTGTTCGTACCCGTCCCAGTCAGCCCATAAGTGTCAAGGAAATTCATGGTCAACTTCTTAGATCCAGGAATACGGGTTGTGTGCATGCAACGACGGATCCATGAACGCCCGATTAGGCAAGTTTTCAATCACAGAATACAAATTATACAATTTGCAAAGCTATCGCAAATTCCACGAAATACAAGTACAAAACAAGACCATCAATCACCTGCAGAAATAAGTATCGTACACCGTATCTGGTTACGTGTATAATGAGAACGGTAAAATAAAGTGATCAATCAGGCAGTAACTTGGACACGGGCAGGCTGCTCCACCATGAAGCTGGCAACATCAATGGTACTGGCCACAGGCTTCTTAACATTCTCTGCTTTATGCATACGGCATTCATCAAGGAAGTCCGTGAACATCTACACCATAAATTAGCAACGGCCGAGCTAGACGACTGATAACAACAGACCTCAATTGTGTCGAGGGGGCCGCCGGCGCTCTCGGGATGAAATTGAACACCCCACACCTTTTTTCCAGACTCAGGGGTGGACCTGATGCCCTCTACAGAAGAGTCATTGCAGTTGATGAAGAATGGTTCCCAGCCTTGCGGGAAGGGGTCAGACAGCTTAAGAGCATATTGATGATTTTGACTGATGACGCCATTTAGCACCATCCATGACTCATAATAACGGAAGAATGCATACCTGGTAACATAAACCCTCCCAGCCTTAATGGAACCTGCTGATGCGAGAGCGAGGACAGGCTGGTTGTGCCCGCGGTTGCCGAACGTCATGCGGTATGCCTCGAGGCCGGCAGCCATACCAATAATCTGGTGCCCCATGCAGATTCCAAACACGGGCTTGTTCCACTCCTGAAGTGTCTTGCGAAGTATGGAAACGGCTTCCATGCATTGGCTCGGGTTTCCGGGACCATTGGTCAGGAATAGACCATCAAACTTGTCACGAATGGCGTTGAAATCGTAGTTCCATGGCAATACCGTGACTGCAGCGTTCCGGCGAACGAGAGAACGCAGAATATTGGCCTTGGCACCGAAGTCAAGGACTGCGATCTTGATGTCCCCAGTAGGGTTGAGCTGGTAGGGATACTTTGTCGACACCTGGTCGACAAGGTTCTCAACTGCGGGGTCCCAATACTGCTCGGAGGCAGGCGCAGGAGCGCAAGCATCAGGACCAATGGCGAGGCGACCGAGTGTGGTTCCTTGATCACGAAGGAGGCGCGTGACTGCACGTGTGTCTACGCCAGTGATGGCGGGAATGTTGGATCGGCGACACCATGATGCTAGTGATTCCACCGCGGAATGATGAGAGAATTTTTCTGCGACATCAGCTACTACAATAGCGCTGCATTGGATGCCTTGAGACTCCAGGACCACACCAACGTCCTGGGAATTGATTGGCGCGTTGTTAGATGGAACACCGTAGTTGCCAATGAGAGGCGTGGTGAATACTAGAATTTGACCACGGTAAGAAGGGTCAGTCATAGACTCAGTGTCTAAAGGGTGAGATGATGAGAAGGCTGTACATTAGATGATCAATATTTCGACATACAAGAAGTGATGGACGTTGAGAAGACGGTCTCGCCGAAGATGCTTCTGGGAGAACCAAATGAACGGCCATGGAAGGACTGGCCTGTTTTAAGGTGCAAGACTGCTGGTAAGGCTGAGAGAGGGCCTGTGTGTGTTGCAAAACCCCGGGAGAGAGTTGTTGGTAAACGAATGATGGATCGAGCAAACATGATTTATTGATCAGAATCCGATGAGGGAGAATACGAGGTCGCCGAGGTAGCTTAATGTCGAAAACATCAGCGAGAATTGATCGAGCTTATAAGCAATGGACTTACTCGTCGCGTGTGTTCTGGGTGAAGATCATAGACGAGCTTGAACGCTCAAAAGGGGATTTGCAGCTGAAGATTGCTGACTGTCAGATGGAACTGTGAAAAAAAAGATGAGCACGACGGTGTTTATATAGTCACCTGGCGAATTGTTGCCATTGTTTGTCGCAAAAGCGCGTGATCATCGTTTACTTATGTAATTTGTATGTCATACTCCTATTTGAAAATCTAGAGTTGCCCAGTGACCTGATATTCAAAGCCAAGTACGTCTAAAATGAGAGAGAATCAATGTGTTGTTATTTCTCACTAGCAGGTGCTGGATACACTCTGGAGGGCAGCCGAGAGCTCAACCGCGGGTTTCGAGATACCCCACGAGTATCCTTTGCCATCTCATCATCGTCAGATGATTCTATCTCTCACGACCATGGACCGAGTGATAGGATATCAGTGTTTCTACATTCTCACCGCTCGTCACTCAAGACAGCGAATTGGTGTCTGTATATTTTCTAGGATACTCTTGTTTGCTTCATTAACTGTACACAAAAGAGAAACGGATTCTATCAACGCAAGTATGTAGAAGAAAAAAGTAATATGGGAGGCCGTGAACGAGATCATCAATATACCATAGACGCCAAAGTCCCTTAGTCTTTTTCGAGCGGAGCTTCCCTGCCCTGTTCGCTTGTGGGATGTGCGACTGGCCCTCGTTATCAGATTCGGATGACGAATCGTCGTCATCGTCGTCGTCATCATCATCATCCACCTGCCCTCCCATACCATTAACTATGGTGCCCGCACGAGGTGCGACAGGATTACTTTGCGAGAAAAGCGTTGCTTGACTCGCGATATCCGTCAGTCTGCGGTAGGGTGGTATCGATCTGCGCGTTGTAGCATTGATCGTCTTCCTCTTCTCGGCTCCGGCCTCCGCCTCGGATTCAGATTCCGAGTCCGAAACTACCTCCATGTGTTTTTGGACAGATGCCTTGTACTGCGAGTGTGGAAAAGGTACTTGGCTCGCCGGCAACGTGAAAAGTGACCCGCCGGCTTTGCCTGCTGAATCATCATCAGAATGTTCTCCCGGGCTGTTTTGATCAGATGCTTTGCCAGTAAGTTTGCCACCCTGTCCAATGGGAGAACTATCAAGTTCTTCCACCAAAATAGACGGCGAGGTACACGAAGGGAAGGCCATTGGCAAGAGAAGCTGGAGGTTTCGGTAAAGGTTGCGAATGTGACGATGTTACACCATGGCCGTTCAAATTTGTGCTCCTTTTCGTTGTTGCGAAGAGATGCGAGGGAGATCTGTCCGTGTTGCTGCCTTACCGCCGCGGATCGACGGTTTATCATTGCCTGTCCGAGTGGCAGTATTCTTCTTCCCCTCAGCGCCTGCTCTCTGGGATCCATTGATCTTGGATTCATCAGCACGTACAGGAAACTGAGACGGGCTGAGAAGTTGCCCGTGTCGATCCTTCATCCGCTTTACTATGCCGGACTTTGGAGTCGAGTGGGCTGCTGGGGAAGGTGGTCTTGCAGTTTTCTGAGTTGGCGGCGTTATAACTTCGATGGGATCATTATCAGATGATATCACGTGCTGAAATTCCATCAGATCGTCGGCTGGTTCAATAGGGTCATCGTGAGTGTCGACTTTGTTACGAGAGAGCGCAGCACCGCGGGCAGGTAATGTATCCGATGCTTTGTCCAGGTCTGCAGCCACAGGTGCTTCCCCAGCATCTTTGGCCGAGTCATTGTCGCTATCCTGAACCTTTGACACAGAAACGCGGGTGGCATTCGTGTGAAAAGCACCTTGCACACCGTCTTTCTTGCTTCCAGCCGGGTCTGTAGCATTGGACGTCTCATCAGGACCTGCAAAAGGTTTTGGCGTGGCAGTTGAAGGCAACGGCTCGGAAACCTTTTGTATCGGCGGGGATATTGAGCGCTGCTCGCTCTCGTCGTCTTCATCCCCTTCCTCTTCAGATGAATTGACCCAACGCTGCGATAATCGACGGTATTTCCGCTCATTCTCGCCATCGTCTTCCACTTCCAGAGGCCCGATGTCGTCGTCTTCGTTCTCGGTATCTGATTCATCCTCTTTCGACTCCAAGGTATCGATCAAGTTACGAAGCTTGATTGGCCCCGGACCTCGCATGATGGCGTCCAAATCAACGTCTTCGAGCGAACGCTGACCGGGATCAGGTCCATGCTCCTCTTGTTCTTGTTCTTGAACAATCTCGTCTTCTTCCTCCGAACTGCTTCCTTCGTCGCGGCTCTCCACAGTCACCTCTGAAAGTAGCGAGTGACTTGGCACAAGGGGCGTCCAAGAAGGTGGAGACTCCTTATCTGCTTTCGTAGTCCGTGATGGCTTCGCAGTATCTGCAGCGCCGCGTTTTGCGGAAGGCACTGCAGCGCTAGGGGACTTTAACAACGATTCCAAATCTTTGATAGTGACTTGATACTTCTTTGCCCCTGCTTTCCTCAATTCCTCAATTCTATTCTGTATCGCTTCCTGGCCTGCCAGCACCGTTGGGCATTGATACAGGGGATGAAAGGAACCAGAGCAAGCATGGCAAAGCGGAATAGATGACACACCACCTTTCGTGGTCGTAATTACAGGGGGGCCGGTGAAATGGACGGCTGGGAAGTGTTAACCGAATTCACCTCAGTATTGGTATTATTCTGTTTAGCCAACTCCTCCGAGGCACGTGCTATTGAATTCACAATGTCCTGAATATTTATTGGATTGACAATTGAGCCAGCTATTGATCTAGCATTGGTCAGACGGTGACTGCTGTCAGAATGAGTTGCGCACCATCTGCATCAGAAGCCTTGGCTTTTGTTGCTTTGCTTTGCCTAGTCTTCTCTGTAGAACATTAGAAAGCGCGGGATCAATGCATGATACCACGCACTTTCTTTCGGAGCTGGAGCTTCGGAAGCTCCCGCGACTGCTGATTTCTTGCGGCCTTTTGTCGGAGCTGCGATAAAATCATTGATGACAAGGAACTTCTGACGACTCTCGAAGACGAACCGGGTGTCTCAGGAGCTGGTTCACTTTCAACTTCTTTACCCTTCACCTTGCCCTTCTTCTTTTCTGAAGGTGGTCAATCAAGACGCGTTTAATCAATATATACAACTCTTGCTTACTTTCAGAGCTAGCTGCGCTGTCAACTGCACCGTTCGCAGATTTCTCGATCCCAGCTTTCAGGATACAATTTCAACATCCAGAAGTATGAAAAGGAAACATGTACTTACCAGACTGAAGAGCCGACGATTTTGTGGCAATCTTCTTCGTTTCTGATGATTTATTTGGCGGTGCTGAGGGACCAGAAGCCGGGACTGCATCATCACCTGATATTGGTAGGCTTGGAGTCTCCGTGGGCTTTTCGGTCTCCTTCGTTTTCTTCTTCGTTCCTGATGATTTATTTGGCGGTGCTGAGGGACCAGAAGCCGGGACTGCATCATCACCTGATATTGGTAGGCTCAAGGTCTCCGTGGGCTTTTCGGTCTCCTTCGTTTTCTTCTTCGTTCCTGATGATTTCTTTGGCGGTGCTGAGGGACCAGAAGCCGGGACTGCATCATCACCTGATATTGGTAGGCTTGAGGTCTCCGTGGGCTTA